>CAEGAD010011076.1:0-79458 GCA_903067055.1 Poeciliopsis paucimaculata
ACACAACTAAAAAAAAAAAAAACCACTCCTTGGAGAAATACCTCACCACACCCAAACCCCCCCTATTTTTCTCTCACCACCCAACACATTTTTTTTTTTTTTTTTTTTTTTTTTTTTAGAAATTATTTAATTTACTTAACTGTTCAATCAGACCTTACAGATAAACAGGCCATCAAGGACGCGTGATCAAATCCACGACGCCAGTGAAGTTACCGACCGCTAACTACGTCAGTTGGAGTTGAGAAACACAAGACATTGTTAGTGTGTAGTTTCAGTTTAAAATCGCTGCGTAATACCACTGCCGTTCTTTGAATAGAGAATTAATGCCAAACGAAAGGCGTCACTTAACGAATTGACGAACTGTAGCTCATCAGTTAGCTTGCTAGCGCAGATCGCTATCGTGACGCAACGCTGTTCGGTGTCCATTGCCACCTTTAAGACCGTTCAAGTTGAATGTCGAGGCGCAAAGAAGCAGTGTATAGTAACAAAAATAATTTTAACAACCTCAAAACCAAAACAACCAAGAGGGATAACAATGATTAATACATGGATTTTTAGGTATCATACGGTTAAATGCCGTTACTTCCGTTTTTTCTGTTCTCGCTAGCTCTGCTGCCTAGCCACCCCTCCCCCACTGGACTGTTAGCACTTAGCTACGTGAGCAACGTTTTCATGTTTACTTACTTCCCAATCATGTCACAGATACCGCTACTTAAATTCGCCATGGTAGTAAAGGGCAGCTGTTTTCCTTCTTTCTCGCGAGCAAAGCAATGACTGTTTAGGATCCGCTGGAGGTTGGATTTTACCATCCGGCCTCGGATAGAGACACGACTGGCAGACTGCTCTCTGCTATGCTAGGCAGGGTAATGATCGACCAGGGCGACTGACAGTGGTTTTAAGGAAGCCGGAGGAGGACCACGTCAAGGTAGCTATAATGACACAACACTGCTTCCGTTTAGCTTCAAAATATTGTCAAAATGTCTGAAGTGGTTATCCTTTTGTTTTATAATCAAATCGTAGGAAAACATGAAATATAAAACATAAAACGATAATAGACCAGCTATATACTTGTTTTTTCAAAGAACTGGTGACACCAGTTACTTTAAATTTAATTTACTATACACATATCAAAGTATTTTAGATAATCTGTGTTGGTGGTTTTGGTAACAACATTCAGACTTTGTGAAATAAGTAGTTACACGCTGTTCAAAAATTTCAATGATAGTTAGATATTTAAGGAGCCTTTTTATACTTGGTGGTCAATTGACTAAAAACTGACTAAAAAAATATCATACTATTTTAATATGGCCTTAAAGCAGGATGTGTGATTTAATCGTGTTTACTACATGACTGAAAGTCCCATTTAAATGACAGGAAAAAAAACTTAGCTTTGCATAATATGCTTTTTGATGGATGTATTTGTCATTTTCACTTTATTTATTTGTTTGTTTGTTTGTTTGTTTAACGATGTAAAAATACTTTTGTAATCGTTTAATCAGAAACTTTTATTTTGAAAGAGGAAGTAGAGTACGTAGACACAACTCTGAATTTATATATTAAAAAAAAAAAGACACTGATCGGCTAGCTGCTACTAGCATGCTAACTCAAAGGTCGGCACGTAAAGCTACTTTACGTGACTAAGTGCCCATTAGATTATAGTTTTTCCCCGAACTGTTTCCAAAAGTACTAAAGAAATCTTAAAGAAAACACCAATATCAAAGATACAGTTACTGTATATTGTTGTCGTATTTATTACAACAAACTGTTTATGAGGTTAGCTTTGTTAGCGGCTGTTAACCAGACGGCGTTAAAAAAAAGAAAAACAATCTAAAAGTGTCAGGAACGTTTTATTTAATAATAAAAGTTGATCCTTTTGTTGTTGTTGTTTTTTTTTAAAGTTGATTCATTGCACACACATCACAGTCCAAGTCTATAATTTAATTTTGGATTAAGTTGGTCAGTAAGACCATTTACTTTGCCCTTAATTTTGTGATTACTGAAAACTTAATTGTGTAGAACTAAATGTGACATATAGGAGCATTTTTTTTTATTTTTGCAAACAAAATTCTGAAAATATGATTTGCACTCCTATGAATATTAGTCTCATTTTACATTGTGACCTTTAGTTGTAGCATAATTTAACCAAATCACTTTTACAATTCTGCTCCTTTGCAAACAGAGCCCATTTGCCCATAAATGAATCTCAGAATGAGCACAGCTTTCCTCAGAGGTTTGTTAGAAAACAACAAACTTAAGACAGAAAACTTTTAACAAGACGATCAAGGAACAAGCCAGAAAGGTCAGGGATAAAGTTGCAGAGGGTAAAAGCAGAGTCAGGTTTTAAGACATTGTATACCAAACATTTTAGATGTCAAAATTGTTTAACCAAATTTGTGGTGGAAAACTAACTAACACTGTGGAATTTTGTGTTTTATTGTTTATACAGAACGCCAATCTCACACCGTTGAGCTGAGATTTCTAATAACTTAACATTTGCCAGAACTTGACAGTGTTTGGTTTTTTATTGTTATCCCTCTCATGCAGTCGGAGTTGTGCACTATTTGCCTCTTTTTGATTCACGCGCCGCCCTCCCCCTCCGTTCGACTTGTCCCACACTGCGATCCGTCGGTCGTCCAGGCGAAATCGCTTCGGTGCGGCTGCAGATGAACGGCTGGTTGAAAAAAAAAGAAAAAAATGGAAAGCGACACGGCCGTCCGGAGAATAAAACCCTCCGGGACTGCGCGCTACGGCGCGGAGGACGGAGACGGAGCCCGCGGCCGGAACCGCGAGGATAACGGCTACGGCGGCGACCCGAAGAGGAAGCCCGAAGTGAGGCTGCTGTTACTGCGGGAAGGACTGGCGGCTGCGCTGCTGTCTGGGTTTGTTTTGCTGCTGTGGGGACTCGTTCATCTGTCGCTGCAGCAGCTTGTCATCGGGAAGCCGAGCGGAGAGTTTAACGCGGAGAGAGCGAGGTGTGTTTTTGCTGCTTATTCCAGGTCATATTTATGTTTTAATAAAGTTAACATTTCCTCTTGCCCGAGTCCCACCTCAGAAAGTGCTGCTGATCCTCTCTTCCGGGCCCACCTTTACCTGATAGTTGCAGAGGAGAGGACAGGTGTTTACAGGGTAGAAAAATGATGAAGCAACCCTTTAATTTCATCTGTCAGACATACTCAGAGATTGGTCATATCAGCAGGAAGTATTTCTGCAAGTAATAGGAGTGAAATGTAATAGGTGGCAAATCATTGCTAAACATCACATTTTTAGCAACTGCAAAAGTCATATTCTTCACAGCTTATTTAATTATTAGTAAACAGTATAAGCTAAATGTGAGCACACATAAAGCCTGGCAAAGGTGTTCAAGTCATTTATTTTGCAATACACCTGCAAATCTGATATGGTTATTGTATTTTATTGGTATCATGACATAGGCAATAAATCAACAAAGAGTAGTGCATAACTTTGAAATAGGAAAAATGATGCATGAAAGAATTGCAATACTTTTTTCTATTATTGGTATTATTACAAACAAAATCTGGAGAGTGTTTCGTGCATTCTACCCCTCCCACTTTATTGTAACACCCCTGGATAAATTGTGGCGCAACCAACTGCATCCCAGGGTAACCTGTTTTGTACACGCAGTCTGTCTGGCTGTCAGTATAAATACAGCTGTTGTGTGGATCTTTGTTGGCGAACAGATGAAAGACGAAGGAACACAAATGATAGCTCAGGGGTAAAGATGTTGGAATGTTTAAAGTAGGGCTAAGTGGGAAAACAGTATCCCCCCCAATAAAAGCTTTGAACATTTTGAAAATCTCTTTTAATCAGAAATCGGAAGAGTTTGTCACAACTGCAAAGAGGCTCTTAGTAACTTTGGAGGAGCTGCTCAGTTTCACCGCTTTAGATGAGGGGAATATTTTGATAAGACATTTATTTTTTGGAAAAATCTGGGTTTACGGAAAAAAGCAATTGAATAAAGAGAACGGCAGTAAATCCTGTTTGAATGTTGCCACAAGCCTCGGAGGAGACGCAGAAAATGTGGACAAAGGTTATGCAGGGAAGAAAAGTAACACTGAACACACTTCCCCCATCGCCAGCATGACGGTGGTGGCATCATGCTGTGTGGATGATTTACTGCGGCAGGTACAGGAAATCTTGTCAAACTTGACAGAAGACAGATGGAGCTGAGAACAGGGCATTCCTTAAAGAACATTGACTTCAAGAAAATTGTGATTGCAGTGGCTTGAAGCAGGACAAACACAGCCAGAGATACGAATGAAGAACTTAGATTAAAAACTTATATTAAAACAGATTTATGTGGCAGGAGGATCCATTTAAAGTCCAGACTGAAATCCTTTTTAAAAAAAATAATCTGCTGTAAAACCTGAAAATTATATTCACAGATGCTCTCCACATAATCTGACTGCTATTTTGTAGATATGCAACCTCGGAAGAGACGTACGCTGAAAGATTTGCTACTGCACCGAATTTTGTTTCTACTGAGGGAGACCTGAATACAAATGTAGCTCTGCATCCTTTATATTCTGCTCCATAATGAAGTGTTACTCTGTTAGTAGTAATAGTACAGCAAACCCGAATAAGTTATGCTGACGTTTGTGGTTCTAGTGCAGGACTGCAACTAACGATCACTATATATTAAATTCTTCTGATGATTAATTGATTAGCAGCAGCTTAAGCTTAAGCTGCGACCCCGGATAAGCGGAAGATGATGGATGGATGGATGGATGGATGGATGGATGGATGGATGGATGGATGGATGGATGGATGGATGGATGGATGGATGGATTAATCAATTAATTGGATCAAAAACATTCTACAAATTTTTCATTTAACTACCTAAAACTTTTTATGCAACATTAGAAATATATTAAATGATGCAAAAAAAAGAAAGAAATTTCTGTTTTAATTAAGAATCTAAAAATGTTATTGCCTGAAATACAACAGCATAGCATTCCTTTAGTGATTTTAGGGTGAAGCTAAAACTATTCCACTTGAGGAGTTTTGGCTGAAACATATTTGCAGACTAAGGTGTTTTTATGTTAAATGCAAAGTGTATATATATTTATGTTTTGCTTAATTACTGCTAATGTTTTTTTTGTTTGTGTGTAAATGACCTCTTTTGAGTCATAATATTCCAGTTAGCAATTAAGCGATCATTTCAGTAATTGATTCATTGTGATTAATCACTTCAGTTAAAGGGTTGTGAATACTTTTGTAAAGCACTGTAGGTCCTATCTGAACATTTCAGCTGTTGGCTTTTGTTTCAGTTCAACAAATCAGACAGGCTGTTTAAAACCATGTTAAACATCTCGCTTATTAAAAGCAGCTGCGATATTTTTCAGATTAAAGGATCAGAGTGTCTCTCTGTGCAGTTTTTTAGTCCCAATGTAGAAGGGATGGGGGCCTGCAGGGATTATGGCACAAAATCTAAGGTCAGCAGGGCTGGGGTTGAGCTTTTAAAAAGTGCTGGGAGAGGGATTTGCCATCATTTAGCTGCTCGCTGCATAAATTAGTGCTGCATGTGAAGTGATTTAGAGCTATGAGCTTCTTTGTCTGCAATCTGGAAGTCCGTGTTTATATAATTCGAACTGTTAAAATGCTGCAGAGCACATAGGGTGAAAGCAGCAACTGTAAAATCAACATCTGACGCTTTGTTTATAGAAAGCGATGAAATATGGCATTTCACTTCCCACGGTTTGATGATTTTAGGTGCAGCATTGAACTTGCTTGGATCTGGAAGGACTTGTACCGGTGTGGGCAAAGTTTGACAGAGCCATAATTATTTGTTTAGGCAAAAATTTAAATGAAAATATTAAGTTTTCCATTTCCTTGTATGTATGAACTTTCATTTCAAAACCAGTTGTTTTTACGATGGCAGCCTCTATTTCATAGTTTATCGTAGAGATGAACACAAATAAGTTAACTGTTCAGTTCATAGCGAGTGAGGAGATCCTTCCACAGTTCCTAGGATGTTTTTTCTGTGGTAATGCACAATGTTGAGTCAGACACAGCTTGGATTAAAAGGTTTGCTTCTGGTTGTTTATGTTACAAACACACACAAGGTGCGTCTGCCACTATTTCAGCGAGCTGCGTAGTAGTTTGACCTTTCCTGCCTGACGGTGACCTCTCTCTTTTCTTCTCTTGTTCCTCTTTTATTTTAGGCGACACTTGGAGCAGATCACCGGCGTCGGCCCTCGGCCCGTCGGCAGCCAGGAGAACGAGGTCCTGACGGTGGGCTACCTGTTGGAGCAGATAGAGGACATCCGGGCGAGGACGGCAGCGGGGCCTCACCAGGTCACCGTGGACGTCCAGCGCCCCACCGGCTCCTTCTCCATTGACTTTCTAGGAGGCTTCACAAGTTTCTACGACCGAGTCACCAACATTGCAGTAAAGCTCGAGCCCAAACGTGGAGCCCAGCACCTCATGCTCGCCAACTGTCACTTTGACACCGTGGCCAACAGCCCAGGTACAAACTCATTAGTTGGTGTGTTTTCTTTCCAAAACTGATGGGAAACGCACATTGGCACGGTCAGACATGCGTCAAAAAATACACATCTTTTACTTTCTGTTAAACACATGACAGGTGCGGACCCTGCTGATCCCTTTTAAACCTGATCTATTGAGAAACGTCGGGGTGTAAAAAACTTTAGCTCATGTGTGATTAAAAATGTCCGTCGATTAAAGAGACACGCCTAAAGGTTAAGGAGGGAATTTCAGGAGTTTTCTTATGCCGTCATCTTAAATAGGGACGTGAGGACCAGGATTGGGAATGAACAAAAATTTCTGAAATTATTAGTATTTTTATTTTATTTTTTTCATTTTTATTTAAACATCTTCACTGCATAATAACTTAAAACAAGCTTGGTACTTTCTATTTGAATGGTTGATTGTTTTTCTTTCTCTCTCCCTCTTTCTGCCAAAAACTGGATGACAAGGGGCTTCAGTCTGGCGCATTAGTTTCAACTGGCCCCTCTTTTGGAGGGCAATTTTGTGTACAGAGGCTTCAGTATCCATTTTATTTGTTCTTTCAGTTGTTTGTTTATTTTGGCTATCTGAAATTTTCTTTATCAATCTTTGAGATTGATAAAGAAATCTTTGTACTTGCATTATCAGAATGTTACTTGAAAATGGTTCCAAAACATAATATTTTATTACAATAATTTGTAGGACAATTTATCATCCGGCAAGGTTTGTTATTATGACAGGCATATGTATTACTTAATAATAGTTTGCAGCAAAAATTGCTTGTTAACTCTTAAATAAAAAGACTTCTAGGTTACTAACTTTCTGTGCTACAATAAAAGCCTCCAAACTAACCCCTGTGTTTATATGTTAGCACCGAGCTACAGCTGCACATGCCTTATGCCAAAGCACTTTTGGTATGCATCTATTAGCTTTTTACTGAAAAAGGCCAAATACTACTAGGACAGATTATTTATAGTTATGGAGACTCAATGCATGGGATGAAAAAAACACCTCTAATATCGTTGTGCACAGACCATATACGGACCACCCAAATTTAGAGTAATCATTTTCCATTTCTGCTGGAGATAGACGCTGTAGCCTCCTCTCCATTAACCCCATTGACACTCCAAGCATAAGCAGGTAAAGACGATGGATATATGGAGATTCACCTAATCAGAAAACCTTCCTCCTTTTTCTGAGTGTGGAGAGAAACCGAGGTGTTACCAGGCAGGAAGTCTGCAGTATTTTCCCCTCCACACCCCTGAGCAAGTTGAAGAAACAATAGTTTCTTAGATCAACACAACTTTGCTGGTGGGGGGAAAAAAATCCAATAGGTGTGGGCCAGAAAAATAAATATACATCAGGAACACACAGTCCACAAAATCTGATATCCTGGGATTTCTAGTAATAATAAAGGTGAACAAAGAGCCAGTGCACGCACGTGAACTGTCTACTACACTGTTTTATACATCTGTGTAGTAAAGCGCATAGCTTCTCTGGAATGAGGAGCAATAAACTAGTGGCAGGAGCAGAAAGCAGGGCAGACATTGAGTTAATCAGCTTCACCCTGCCCCCACCTCCTGACACTCAGATTCACTCTAGAAAGCTGGAGCACATGATGCCTCTGATCTTTACTTCACTTTTTTTCCCCCCTTTTATTTCTTAACTTTTGTTTCTTACCGTTAGTCGGTCTAATCTGTCTGAATCACACGCTCTTGTCACATGCTGCTTCCCTTTCTTCCTGCTCCGACTCTGATTCCTTTGTTTCCTGATGACGATACACACTGTATGTTTTAGCTGAACTTGTTCTGGCCATGTCTTTGTCCCGCTCGTCTCAGTTATCACCTCCCATCTTTGTTGTCTCCTGCCAAGCAAGTTATTTGCATGATATACAGTTGCATTTTTCTTTATGAAGGGCTTCCTGCATTTGTTTTCTGGTATAAACATTTGCCTAGTTGTTTGTTCCTGAAGTACATCTTTTCATTTCAGGTGCCAGTGACGATGCGGTGAGCTGTGCTGTGATGCTGGAAGTCCTCCACGCTCTGGCCAACCAGTCCACTCCTGTCCACCACGGCGTTGTCTTCCTCTTCAATGGAGCCGAGGAAAATGTCCTGCAGGTGAAATGATCAACACGAGTGGCAAAACTTGGCACTAACTCTAAGCTATTTGGCCGTGTTTCGTCTTCCTTGTCTCAGTTATCTCTATCTCTCCCTCTTGTGAATTATTTTATCTCAGGCCAGTCATGGTTTTATTACCCAGCATCCCTGGGCCAAACAAGTTCGTGCTTTCATTAACTTGGAGGCTGCAGGCGTTGGTGGCAAGGAAGTTGTTTTCCAGACAGGTATGGAAAGATTCATACTTCAGAAACTGGTGATTTTTTTTTTCCAATTTATGAAGTGTTTGAAATATACATGCATGTATTTGTGCTGCTCTTTTGTTTTTCCCACAGAAGGTGCAAACGCTTGTAAAGTCTATGGTGCAGTTTTTTTCAATTTATGAAGTTTAGAAACTCCCGCTTTTCTTTGCACATTTCTTCAGCATCTAATCTGTAGAAATGTATACTTCTAATTAATTACACAAACACAGCCTTTATTCTAACATTTCAAAATGTTTTCTTTTCTCTGAAATTTTCCATATTTTGTCCCTTTAGCGCTACAACCCTTAATGTATTTTATAAAGGTTTTATTTTAAAAATATGAGGCAGCACATACTTTTATAGTATTTAAAAAAATCCCACTTTCCCCTAACACCTTTAAATGAAGTCCAGTGGAACCAGTCACCTTCAGGAGTCACCTAGTCTGTGAAGAGTAAACCTGTGTGTAATTTAATCTCAGTGTAAATATATCTGTTCTGTGAACCTCAGAGGTTTGCTAGAGAACGTAAATGAACAAACGGCATCATGAAGAACGAGGAACGCAGCAGGTCGACCAGAGAGAAAGTTGTAGAAAAGTGTGGAACTGAACATCACCCTGAATGCATCACGGCAGTGGCAGGACCATGCCGCTTGACTTTAGCAGATCCATATAAAATATGGATGACAATATATGAAAAAGTTCAGGAATGTGAATACTCTTCCCAGGCGCCATTTTGATTTAAACTCGTTTGCAGTAAATCTGCCACATGCTTAGTTATACAAGGTCTAAAATGAGGAGAAAGCAAAGGGAAAAGGGAACAAAAAAGATTTTTGGTTTAATGGTTTATGGGTAATATTTATGTTTTTAAAAGAAATTGTCAATTTAAACTAAATTTAAATTTACTATAGTTTTTACCATATTAGAGTAGCAAAGTGGATTCCCAATAATCGACGCAATAAAAACAAATGATCTTGGGTTTCTTGCATTGTTATCACCGTTAGGGCCGGAGAACCCGTGGCTCGTCCAGGCTTACGTTCATGCGGCCAAACACCCCTTTGCCTCGGTGGTCGGACAGGAGGTCTTTCAGAGCGGAGTCATTCCCTCTGACACAGACTTCCGCATTTATAGGGACTTTGGAAACATCCCAGGTAAGACCAGCCACAGTGCAGAACTAGATGATCTGTGAAGTCAATGAAAGCTCATACATTTTCAAACGCACCAGTTGGATTTGTGGATTTTTATCCTTCTTTTTCTTTCAGGCATCGATCTTGCGTTCATTGAAAACGGTTTTATCTATCACACCAAATACGACACGGCCAACAGAATACTGACTGACTCCATCCAGAGAGCCGGTATGTATCTGATTTCACCTCTTTCCATCCAAAAACATAACCAATAATACGTTCTCAGGCTAGTAGATTCGGTGGGTTTAAAGCCGACTCGTTTTAGTTATAATGACAAATCACTCATTTGTGCTGCCCCTAGCAGCTGATATCTTCCTCTGAGAACCTAAAAGATACAAACCTCATTTACTTTGTGCTTCTGTGTTGCTGACTTGTTTGGCTTTTGCTTAGCAAAAAATGCAGCCAGTCAGCACTAAAGACCGAAGAAGTTTGGCATCCATCCTATCTCTCTCAGCAACCACTGGGCATCTTCTTTCTCTTCCTCCACACAACAGCTCAACTTGAAAGACATAAATTATTGGAGAGAGGAAAGTGAGATTTCAGAGAGAGCAGGCGTGTGTTTTTAGTGCGTAAGGAGCAAGAGCTTTATAAGGTGACGGGTTAGGACGATGCACCGCTAGCTTGTGGTTTTTTTGAAACAACAAGGAGGCAGGCAAAGTGCAAAAGTTCAAAACTGGAAGTACTTTCATATTCTGTAGTTGTAGTTAAAATGGATCTGTGTTTCTTCTAATGTATTTCTGTAGAGGCATGTTTAAGTGATTAAAACGAACATTCTCGAAGGAATAGTTATTTTTGTAAACTCGGTTATTTAAACTGAGAAAGAGAAGCTATGGCTGCAGGTACACAGAGAGAGAGAGCTAAAAGAACAAGAAAATGTTGTAGTCTCAGTTGTTAACCACAGCGAGCCTACCAGGCGGAAGAACAATGCAGCTTTGTTTCAGATGCGTGGTTGCGGGTCGAGCATGTCGACTGCGAGGCAGTGCAGGATAACAGAAACCATTACAAGTATCAAACACACACACATACTTCTTCATGATGTAATCAGAAGTCTGTGCTGAACTGTGTGACTTTCTGTTGTCTCGTGAATCAGCTGATGTGCTGTCGTTGCGCAATATAATCAACGCCACATGCGTTTTCACTCTCCTGCGGCGACTTGTTTTCTTCATTTACTTTTTAAGTAAATCTGAAGGATTTTAAAACCTATATGTGATATAAGGCTCACATATAGTATGTGGACATGAAGCTGTGTTTTACAGACTATATTCAGGAAAGTTGCAGGATTGTAGCAGCGGTGTTTGTAGGTGGCCAAGTTGGTTTTGATTTACATTAAACGTTTTAATTTATTCATCCTTTATTACTTTATACATAGTTACTAATTACAAAGCAACCTTTAATTTGATAAAAAGTTGAACTTTCTAGGAGCTGCAGCAATGGGAACCGAAGATTCGGAGTTTATGGTTTAATTTCTACTGGAATGACATTGTGGAAATAATCAAGGGGAACTTGGTTAGTCATTAAGGTGTTGGGATCAAATCAACACAGGAATGATTAACAAGAAACATAAAAACCTCTTTAATGGGTTTCACTGATTTCAGACCTCCTGTGTGGGGTAAAGAGGAGAGAAATCTAAACTACGATCTGAACCGTTTTTTTTGTGTTTGTTACTTTAACTGGACCAAATGCAGTGAACATGGCTTCACATCTATGCTATAAAGCAGATGTTCTGTTCAGCTTCTGTTCTACCAAAAACTACTTTGCCTCTTTCCAAAAATAGCATACATGGATTTCTACACTACCAGTTTTGATTGTGAGCTGACTACTTTTGTACGCTCCTCCTGCTTCTAGGTGACAACATCTTGGCTGTTTTGAAGCACCTGCTAACGTCAGAGAAGCTGGCAGACTCCTCAGAGTATCGCCATGGGAACATGGTGTTTTTCGACCTGCTGGGGGTGATTGCCGTTGCCTATCCAGCTCGCGTTGGTACCATCATCAACTACATGGTTGCTGCTGCCACCTTCCTGTATCTAGCCAAGAAGGCGTCTCTGCCCGGCAATCGAGGCAGGTCTAGTTATTTCTTGTCATTCCCTGGAAAAGTTTGTGTTTCTCTTCTTATGATGTTTATCTAAATCTCCTAAAGGTGGGCGTTATGTTCGGGACCTGGCCTGTGCCACGGGTGTGGTGGTGCTGGGCTGGTTCGTCACTCTGCTGTCAGTGCTCATTGTTGCTCTTCTGATCACTCTGCTGGGACGCTCCATGTTTTGGTACACTCACTTTTATGCTGCCATCTGCCTGTATGGAGCTGCAGCCACCGGGAAGATGATTCTCATCCACACTCTGGCCAGAAACCTGTACTATGGAGTGAGTATTCGGATAACTTTCTTTTTTTCTTTTTTTAAAGGCATTAAAATTAGATGAACAGTCAAAAACAAAACTAAATGTGCAGTGGAGTCTTAATATGGTTCATAAATGAGAAAGAAATAAAAAAAGCATTATATAATTAGGAAAAACAATAAATAAATACATAAACACTCTTAGTTTTACATCACTGATTAAAATAAAAACAACGCTACTATTACTGCTAATAATGATAGTAATAAAGTAATAGCAATATTAGCAATGATGATGATTATGATGGATATTCTTGTTTCTCTTGTAAATCTTCTTGGCGAAGTTGAGGAAGATTGAGTGAGGAGCATTCTGCCGAGCGATGAGTTTCTGCAGCCAGTAACTCTCTTAAGTTAAAAAAAAACAAAAACTCAAGAATTTTCTAAGTGGCAGTGAAGAAAACATTCAGAACCAAAATTGCCTGCACATTTTTCCCTCAGGGAAATTGGTACATCGGAGCTGAGCATCATGTGTGTGTCTCACCCAGGGCGTCCGTCTGGTGGAGCTGGGCGATCTGTATTTTGACGTGAGTTTGCTGCTCTGGTGCTGCAGCCTGGTGTGGCTCACCCAGCGGGGTTTGTGTTCAGCCTACGTTCCCATGCTGATGGTGGCCTTCCCCCTGGTCACCAGGCTTCTGCTGACAAAGGAATTTAAACACAGAGGTAAACATTTGCAACTCATTTCGGCAATATTTAAGCACAAAATTACTCGTACTCTGGCAGATTTAGAGGTGAATTATGGCCTGCAGTCAACGATGTAACAAACTCAGCTTGTCAGCTGTAGTTTTAAAACAGTGTCACCTTAAAAAGAGTGGCAGGTATCGCTCAGTTAGTTCAGACAAATTTACCAGAATTTGTCTTGTAATTGAAAAGTGTAGCAGCTGTCTTTCAACTGCTTAGCCAGTGGTGGACAGCAACATGTAGGGGAGGGATAGAGCCAGGTTTTTCTTTGTCACTCCAGATATTTTTGGAGTGTTCTTTGATTTGATTAAAAACAGTTAAAAGCTCTTAAATGACCTTTTATGCTCTCTCTCTGCCTTCTGGACGACCTTCTGCATTGCAACATCCCAGTGGCCATTATTTTGTTTATTTGTGTGTAAATAGAGGTCCAGAAAAAATGAGACTACAGTCCTATTTGACTTACTGGAATATAATGCCACAAAAACAATACATATCCTAGATTTTTTTTTCTTGCAATGTTCTTTTTTAAACATTTTGTCAACACTTTAGTCAAGTTTATGTTGCATTTATGAAAGATGTTGACTGCAGAGGGGTGTTGTTCATATAAGTGTTGCCAGTCTTGAGAAAAACTTTAAACAAACTGAGATGTAGTTTTTTATTAAAGTCTACAGAAGCAACTCAGAAGAAAAAAAAATCAGCCTGGTCTGACAAACAGCTTTTCTTCCTCCAGGAGCATCACTGAAGTACAGCGGCCTGTATCTTTTGGGCCTGGCGCTTCCCTATGTCCACTTCATGTTCCTCATCTGGGTGGTGTTTGAGATTTTCACCCCCATCATGGGCCGCAGCGGCACAGAGATCCCCCCTGAGGTGGTGATGGCCTCTTTGGTCACTTTGGCAGTCGTTTTCCTCTCCTCTTACTTTGTAAGTATTCATTCAGAAATCCAGAATGTTTATATGAATAATTTGTTTTATTTTCCAAACAGAAAATCTTAAATTTCTAATTAATTTGCTTGAAATAAGCCCCCACTTTTTAAAATGATTTCTAGAAGATTGTGGTGAATGTTGGTTTTACTTTAATGCACATATTTTCTTTTTTTCAGCTGCATTTTGTCTATTTGGTGAGGAGCACTAAGTGGATCCTGGCAGCTCTGGGCTCGGTGTTCGTTGTTATGTTCCTGTTGGTGTCTGCCGGCCTCTTCTTTCCTTACTCCGGGAATCCAAACAGCCCCCGGCCAAAGAGGATATTCCTGCAGGTTCTAAAGTTACAAAGCAAATTTGTTTACAGATAGTATAAAATAAAAATAAAAAACTGACAGGACAAATTTTATTTGCATGATTAAAAACTCTCTACCCCTGATTGCAACTCCGTCTCTCTGCAGCATACGACTCGGACCTTCCACAACCTGCAGGGCCAGGTGGAGAGCAGAGACTCTGGCATCTGGATCAACAGCTTCGACTTCACCGCAGTTCAGCACATCACGCCTCAGATCCCCGAGATCAACGACAGCATCCGGACCCGCTGCCGAGAGGACCGGCCCTTCTGCGGTTACCCCTGGTTCCTGCCTGTGAAGTTCCTCAGCAGGTCAGAGCGACAGACTTGACCGCACACAGCTTGTTTCCTCGGCTCGACTCCACAGAGAGCTTTGGTGTGTTTGCAGGAAGAACTGGTACCTTCCCGCCCCAGAAGTGACTCCTGGTTCTCCGGTGGATTTCATCCTTATGTCCAAGGAGGAGACGAGCTGGGGAACTGTCAAGATGACTTTCAGTGTCACAGGTAAAAAGCACATTCGAGTGAAGAACTGAACTAGAGAAGGTGTTAACAAAATATTTAGTAATTTCTTTGGAAATTTGTGAGCATTTTAGGTAAGAGTGTGTCCTTATGTCTCGCTCAGGGCCCAGCCACATGTCTCTGTATCTGATGCCTCACAGAGGAGCCAGTCTGTCCACCTGGTCTCTCGGTGACGGGACGCCTCAGTTTGACCTGAATGGAGAATACTTTGTCTTTTATTCCCACGGCCTCGATGCCACTACATGGACCTTTTGGTTTGAGATACAGGTACCGTCTATGACAAACTATTCCTCCATTTTGTTTTAGTGCATCATTAGAAAGCCTTGAAGGTTTGACTTCAAATATCAGCTACGTACAGTATGTCTTGATGGGAAGTTTTTTGGCAACATTTGGTTCACACTTTCTTACCAGTTGGTGGCGGTAATGCTCTATTAAGCTGGATGTTGCCTGATGTTGAAAGGAAATATCAGAAGCAACTTAACACTGGGGTAAAAAGAAATGAGCTATATCACTTTTCTCACCCATGTCTGAGTCAGAAGACCTAAAGATCTTTCAGATTAGAAACATGATCTCAGTAATTTGTTAAATACTTGTAATGTGTTACATGTTTGACAGTCGGATGTTCTTCTTTCTGTCAGAGGGAGTTCTTTCTGTTTTAGTTCTGGACATTTCTGGATTTCTGCTATGCATGTTCTTATGGCCTCAGCTAGCAAAGTCTGTGGAGGATTAGCTCAAGCTGAAAAATGTGTGTAAATAGATTTATTTTCACGTGAAAGTCTTTAAAGGAAACTTGTTATGCAAAATCTACACTTTGCATTTTTTTTTGCTTCTAAAAACAGGCTGAGCTCTTTCAGAAAGCATCCAGCAGTTTTTGGCAATTTTTTGGTCTGGAAAAGGAGACGTTTTAAAAACCTTATTAATGTGAAATCAACAGGCACTGCCCCTCACATAGCAGCCCAAGCAAAGCCCAGCCCGTTACTTAGCAACCTAGCAAAGTGAAGATCCAGGACATTTGGTCATCTGGTTTTACCGCTGTATGCTTTGTACAATGGCTGCTGGAAAAAACAAGTGCTTTGTTGATAACTTACAATCCAGAAACCAACCATTTGCTGCAGTCTTATTGGTTGTGCAGGAGGGTCTACATCTGCTTGTCAAAGATTGTTTGCAGACATTTTTACATGGAAATATAAACGTTGAGTCGGTGGGCATGGCCAGCTGCAGCTTATTTGAAATTAAAGTGAAAGAAGCCCCAAAACGGCTCATCCTGAAAGGAACTCAAAACAGGAAGAAACGAGCAGACTGAAATCTCATTATTAAAGAGGAATTTTGTGCAAAAAGATGTGATGCAGATAGTTATCTTAGCCTGTTCAAGGCAGCATAATAGGTCACCTTTAAGTACAAAAATAGAATAAAGAGCAAGCAGCTCAGTGTAATAATGAAACTGTAGGTTTGGGTTTGGTTCCTTCCTCCATACCAGCGCCCTGAGACTCATGATTTTATTTTTTGTCAGCCTCCCACAGAACCAGATCCAGCCGGCCCTGAGGGGATGATCTCCGTTGCCATATCGACGCACTATTTCTTCGGCGAAGACCGACGGACTGCTCAGCTGGAGGAAATCCTCCGGAAGTTTCCCATCTGGGCTTTCCCCTCCTCCTGGGTCAGTACCTACGACATGTACCGGTACTGAGGAC
The DNA here is from genome assembly GCA_903067055.1 of Poeciliopsis paucimaculata. Classification (NCBI taxonomy): domain Eukaryota; kingdom Metazoa; phylum Chordata; class Actinopteri; order Cyprinodontiformes; family Poeciliidae; genus Poeciliopsis; species Poeciliopsis paucimaculata. The sequence goes on from CAEGAD010011076.1 coordinate 16,570, forward strand.
ATCGCTACTGAAACAGAGGAGCAGCGACGGCCCACTGAGACAGCTCAGAGAACGAATCTGCTGCCTTTTACACTAATACCCGCGCTGCGTGCCGCCCTGCCTGAGAGAGAGACCTCCATCACTGTGTCGGCAGGCTGAGCTGCTGACTGAGCAGCATCGGTGCTCAGGCCACCTCAAGCCTCGTGCTCTCTGCTGGGTTAGTGAAACAAAGGAGTCTTAAGTTAGATTTTTCTTTTTTTTTTTTTTTTTTTTTGTACTCAGCTGTGCCTTTGATTTCCACACTCTCACTCTTCTTCCCTCACATTTCGTCCCTCTCACACGTAAGCGCTGATTCACACCGCTTGTGTAAGTCACTCTGTTTACCAGCAAACCTCCCGGGCTGCCGTCACACTAAACGTGCCTCTGGATCGGCTGCAGGTGTCTGTACCGTCCTGACGGGGAGACGCAAACCCGCTCTAATGTTGGCTCCTTTGTATAAAGTGAAAAAAACAAAAGGAGCTAATCGTGCACTCCATCAAAAATCCCGACGACTAACCGTGAAACTCCTTATTGTTCCTTCCTGTCCTGCAGATTTAAAGCAAACAACATCCACAGGTTTAAATGAGAAATGTTAATATCTGCTCAAGCTGCTAAAAGGCGTGCAGCAAAATCATAAAGAACTGACCGAGGTGTTCACTAGAAAAGATATTCAGATTCTAGCTTTAGCAGAGCAAGAGAGAAATTAAGAGAATCCCTTCTTTGTTTTAATTTTTTTTTTAAAATGTATTCCTTGAGGTTTTCAGTAACAAAGCTCTCCTGTTCTGTTCCACACCGAAGTGACGCTTATTAACATTTCATCTTGCTTTAACGTTACTTTTCTTAAACCTGATTAGCCTTCATGGGGTCTGCGGCCGTCCCAGCGACTTTCTTTTCCTTAACTGGATTTGTTTTGTTCCTCTTGATTGTTCTGTTGTCTCTTTCTGGCTCCAAATGAATCTAAGCAATGAGAAAGTTATGTATACTAGTTGTAATCTAATTAAGTTCTTTAATTGAACGGCGAAAGTTTAGCGAGCTTTATACAAATTTGCACATTTAATTAGGAAACACTACAGCTAAAACATCCTTTGTTTTAATTTCATTACCTTTGCTCCTCACATTAGTGGACGGCTATTTTACTACAATTTGTTCACTAATTTAATATTTTATGGATTGTAACTTTTAATAAGTAGCTCCAGTTATTCAAGGTAAAAAAAGAGAGAAAAAAAATCATTACTTTAAGTTTTTATGCAGCAATTTTTTTCCCTTTGTAGATACCTGAAATTAAGAAAATAAATTATATTCCTTTTTAATTTGATCTTTCTAAAAATGGCCGTATATTTTATGGAACACATATAATTCAGCGTAATTGTTAGATCGGATCATTTTATATTTATGGTTAAAATCCATAAATATTATGTGACTTGACATATTATATTCAACATTTCTTTGTCATACAGATTCATTCTTTTTGCCGAGAAAGAGTGACAGGATGTTTGTTGGCTTGTTTTAGCTCCTCATCCAAAATGACCGTAAGCATTCATATGCAAATCTTAAATCCTGCGGTTAATTCAAAATAACCTGCTGTGACCGGACCATAATTAAACTTTGAGGACATAAATTGTGCGAGAATGTAAGACAAAAATCCACCGGTGCTGCTGAGGAAAGCCTGTACGATGTTTGGTGTTTCAGTTGTTTCTGTTCTAAACGTGGAGGATCATCTGTCTGAACAACAACCCAGCTTTTAACAGCCGCTTTAACCTTGAGACACAGTGATCAACACCGTTAGTTATTGAACCTGTTCTACATTGAACGTTAATAGTTAGCTAATGATGTTGTATAGTTATAAACTAAATGATCTGAATCTTATCAAGTCCGGCATTCATAGAGATCATGCACTGATGTGTTACCTCCACCTTTCAAGCTGAAACTTTGGGAAATGTGATTTATTTTTGTTCATATAGCTGCTTTCATGCAGTACAGATGGCAGGACAGAACGAGGCCTTAAGTTTTCTGCTTTCAAAAGATGCACAGAAAGTTTTAGAGATTCTAGTTGGTTTGCAAATGTTGGAGATTAAAATCTCTCCCCTAGGTTCATGTTGAAGTTGTTTTTATACTTCTGCCTGGGAACGCATGACATTCTGCAGCAGATTGAGTTTATTCTATTATTTGAGGAATGGCAACAACAAATTAATACATTTTAGAAACATAATGAGATTTTCTTGAGAGTTTTACTCAGCTGCTCTGGAAAGTTGTTCTTCCCCTCATGATAACAAAGTCCTGAAACGTACTAACAAACTTACCTAAATTCATTATCAGTATTTCAGTTTTTTTTGTTTAATGATTTCATGATGCATTTGCAGTCTTATGTTTCTTGCTGTGACCTGATAGCACAACATAATTATTCTGTTAATTTCAAAAAACAGGAAGTGGGTGCACAAGCAGGGGTTTATTTTGAGGCTTTTTTTTTAAGGATTGCATACACCCTACGAATATTTGGACAAAGCTCTTGTGTTTTACCACTATCATTTTGCTTTTGGCTCAATTCTGTCTGTATTCTTGACTACTATTCTTGGCTAAATTAGGTAAAGTCTACGATTTCCTGGCTTGTAAGTAAATCCGTTGTCACCAGGAATCGCTGCACATCCATTCCAGAAGCATTGATGTAAGTTTGGGATGATTTTCCAGCTGCAACATGGAGCTGTTCCCAATTTTCAATGATCTAACCCAAACTGTCCTCTTCAGATGAAGGGAAATTGGCTAAAAGAAAGCGGAAGCTTGCGGAATGCCTTTGTCAATGTCTAAAGTTTAAACAAGTTGAACATTCGCATAGGAAAAAGACAAGAAGGATCCTGCTTCAAAGGCTCCTTTCTTTGCACCATTCTGCCATGAAGCCGCCACCACCATTATTCTAAACACACGTTGAAACTGATTTCATGCCCCACATAGGTAGAGGTAATGAGGTTTTAAATGAGATTTACCATTTCAGATGAGAAGAGTATTGAAAAGACATTCAAACATTAGTTGTATGCTGTGTAATCGGTCACTAAAATAGACAATTAAAAGACCCAAATGAGGTTGATTTGTCAACATTGGTGTTATCCTCTGATCAGCCAGAAACAGCTTCTGATATTTGATGTCTTGGGTAACATTACAACTTTCTCCTTGTGACCCTCCATTGTGTTAAAATTAGACGCCAGATGTGATGTAGGTGGACTTAAACGGAAAACATGGACTAATTTAATTAATAGTTTAAGTCCATGTGCAGTGTTACAGAAAAAAAAAAATCTACTTATAGTTCTCTAGACCTAGTTGAGATTTGAAAGCATAAACAAGCTGTTAAATAAATCATCCCTTTATTTTCTGTGAACATATTCAGAGGTCCAGAGTATTTCAAGATGTTTTGATATTAAATATGAGAATGTTGGACTTGAAAGTTGTGAGATGTTTCCTCCTCCTGTGCTGCTGATGCTCCGGCTGTTTGACCACAGCTGCTCACAAGCCTTGTGCAAGACGAATAAAAAGGTTTCCTTGAGAAATTGAACTTTAAAATTAGAGGCGATGAGGTAATAAAACTGACCAAGCACTGAGTGTGTGTGTGTGTGTTGTATTCTGCACAACCTCACACTTGGATGTAGCTTTATTATCATCGTGTCTATATCGGGGTGAGAAATCAACTGTACTCACTGAAATGTCTTATTGTCACTGATTTCAAGACTTTTGTTACCTAAACTGTTCGCTCATGTTTTTGTTTTTTTTAATGTTCTGAACGTTAACAGGGAGATGGGTCGTTTTCATCACGAGTAAGACAACTGTCAGTCTTATCAGTCAGCGGTGATGTTGCTTTGTGGGAGTGAGAAGATGAGATTTTACAATATGCAAAATGGTTGAACTAAAGTAGCACTTGTACAGAAATTAAAATGCTTCTAACTTTGTTTGCTTGTGTTTTTATTTTAGCATCATGGCTGGTAGTGAAAAGGTTCTGGGTTAAAGCATCCTGCGTGGAGTCTGCACGTCCCTGAAAAATGCATAATGTGTGACTTTCAGCACCTTAGGCACTGCAATGTGTTTAAAATGTTGGGTTTTAGCCATACCACACTGACCATCAGGATCTTGTTTTTTAAGCCACAAAACACGATAAAAAGAATAAATAAATTAGGATTAATTTTACTACTTGCTATATAGAGAATTATAAATTCTGGTCATATTTGGGCTGGCAGTACTGCCATATGCTAAAGTCAGAAATATAAGACAATATGTTGAAACTCTGACTTTTATTACAACTGCAGAAAGAAATGTAGAAATTTAAATTTGGAATTTGTTATGAAAAGATCTTTAGGGATCCAAATCTCTATTTTTACACATTTAGAGACTGTTTAATGTTCCCTAAAAGTTCCCTTTTTTTCTTGGTCATGTATCCAAGTAGAACACATCAAGTTTGAGTGACAAAACAACAGGGCAAAATATTCATTTTAAAAATAATTTATTGGTTTGTATGTACACGGAAAAAAACACAGTAGAAAACCGAACAATGAGTAGAAAAGACAAAATGTACAAGAGAGTCGTCTTTACACTGCATTCACGATGTCTGCTGCCCCAGAGGCAAAATGTCCCTCAGAGCAAACAGGCAATACTTTTAAACTGTACACAGCAGGGAGGAAGCCACGGCCGACTGTCCACCCCGTCACCCTGCAGCAAAGGAAACCCCCCCCCCCCAAAAAAAAAACATCTGCAATATTCATTCCCGTAGGAAACCGTCTTGGATTCTGTCAGCATCAGTTTCGAGTGGTGTTGGATCAGGTGAATGGGTTCGAGGTTCGGTTCCCTCTGCATGACGACTGTAGATTTTCAACAGGAGGCCTCTGGACGTCGTAGTCTTTGGTTCGTCGAGTTTTACTGTTTTCAAGTGTGAAAAAGGTCGCAGCGTAGTGTGTCTGTGGAGGTTGGGCCCGTTGGGACTGGATTCAAATTCACCCCAACACTTTTTTTTTCTGTTTCTGAGACGGGATTTCTGACAAGGGGAGATTTCTGAAACAAACCGCCTTGAGAGCTGACGATTTCAACACAAGCACACCTACAGACTGTTTTGGTCTACGATAAAGAGAAAACACAGGAGGTGGAGAACGTGAAAACATAAAGCTTAAGTAACATTTCAAATGCATTGCACATTATAATACTGCCGAAACCCTTTTAGTGCCTGTGGTTGACAGCCAACGCACCAGTCTGATTATTTAAGCTCATTCTCAGTCATAAAAACAAACCTCCACTCTGCTAAAATGCCAATAAATAAACAGCAATAATGAGGACTAATACGATAAAATCAGTTCCAAGTGAGCACAGCCGCCCATCATGTTAATACGCAATGAACACGGAGAGCAGTAAACTCACTGCACCGCTGGAGAGGACGAGTCAGATCAGTTCCCTTTAGTTTACACTGATGCCTCACTGTTAACACTGCAGACGAGGGATTTACCACCAACTGATAGAAACAGAGAGGACAAAGCAGCTTTAAGAGCACGTCAGTGACTGGATTATTAATATTAAAAGCTAATGTGGGTTCTGCTTTATGCCCAATTTGCTTGTATGAAAGTTTGAGAAAACAGCCAACAGAGTTCAGGGAGGTCAGGATTCTGGTACCTTTAACAGGACAACACTGATTCCCTTCTGAGACAATACTACACACCAGAGCTACGCAGAACTCAGTGTTTTTCAAAGAGGAAACTCCAGAGTGATAGTTGCTAGAAAAATATTCTCGCTGGTCCAGTTAATTAAAAAGGTATGAAAATATCCTAAAATGATGAGGTATGGAAGGATGAAACTCCTCGCGCTGCAGGCTCAGACACATCTTATAGTTTCTGAGCAAAGCTTTGTTCTGCAGTCTAAGTAATGTAGCATGATGCTCAAACTCTTTGAATTTACTGGAATGAAAGAAAAAAAAAAACAAGCCTAGTGCTTTTCTGTGCTGCCCTGCAGCTTCCAAACACCTCCAGAAGAAGTACAAACTGACATAGCTGAAATTTTTCCACACAGCACATTTTGGTGAAATGCTAGAGAATGTCAGAGCCAGCTGGTAGCTCAGTACGCCTTGAATAAAAGGGCGGATTTAAAGATAGAATAATACTGACTGAAGTATGGACCTGGAGGGAGAGGAACTTTCTGTGTGCAGACATGCTGATGCAAAATCTAATTCTAGTCAGCAGCTGCTGCTTCCTCAGCCTGAAATTCACAGGTTGGAGTTCCAGGGTCGGTCCTGGCGTTCAGGACAAGGTACAGTCATAGTTTCCCTCCTCCTCTCTCTGCTCCTCCGTTTGTTCAGGCGGAGAGTCTTCAGGCGGAGAGCGGGAAAAGACTCCGGCGGGTTCGAGGGCAGGCAGCGCCAGGCCGAGCGGAGCCGCCCCCCCTCTGCTGTCCTCGGACCGAGGGGCAGCTGCTCCGCCCGGGCCTTCGGAAGCAGCCAGCTTGCAGCTTTGGCTGGCGGGCTGGAAGGCCTCGGGCTGCACCTGCTCCGCCGTCGAGTCCAGCAGCTGCTGCAGCTGCGGCTGGATCATGTTGAGAAACGGTTTGTACCCCAGGCTGGAGAGTGGAGAGCGACGGGTTAGTGAGAGAAAACAGGAACGGGATATCTACAGGTTTCAGCTAGTCAGATCTAAGGCTTTTTAATGCTACCTTGAATTAAATTTAAGACAGAAAAAGCTATAAATACAGGGAACAATCGGGGGAATTTACTACGGTATAATCAAACATAAGAAGAACTGTGAATCTGGCTTTGAGGCAATAACAGAGGAAAAAAATCTAGTTAGCTGGCTAACAAGGACGTATTAGCATCTCAAGTCACAGAAGGCAATGAAGATGTCAGAGTGTGACTCAAAGTTTTGCCTGATGGGAAAAAGAAAATACATTATATACTCCTACCATGAAAAAAAATTAAGACCTGTGATTAACATATTTACAGGCATTAAATACTCTCTAGTTTGATTATGCACATTTTAAGTTTAATTTTAATTGAATTCTTTTACTGCCAGTTTTTACAGGAACCATGGATTTTGTTTGAACCTGCCCAAAGAAAGACACCATGTTTTTCTAAACTGCACTTGCAAAGCTGGCTGCAAAATTAGGAGTGCAAGGACCTTTCACTTTGACAATTAAATTTGTTATTATCTCTTAAATTATTTATTATTAATATTAGCACTTCTTGGAATAAATTCCCAGAAAATACTAATATAAATAGTTTATTACAGAATCGTATAACACTATCAAAAACAGCACTAACTCTATATGAAGCCTATCAAACATAACTTTTCTTCCTCTTCACAATCATACCCTACTTTGTGTTAAAACTCTTCAAAATACTCTGAAGTTTGTAGTTGTGATGTGTCAAAATGTGAATTGTGTAACTTGTAATGACTAAATCTGCGAGGTGCAGCCGCTGTATGAACACCCACCAGTCAGTGGAGGCCCAGGCATCAACGGCCAACAAGCCGTTTCGGAGGCTCTGTGAAGTCTCTGGAGGAACCTCTGGGCTGTCCAGGAAGCTGATCACCTGCTTGATGACGTTTGCGTCCCGCAAGATAAGACCAAGTACAACACACCACTCCAAACAGCCTGCCTCCATGAACACGTGGAGGAGGTACCTAAGGGACAGACGTCAAAACGAAGCTTATGGTTTAAATCCCATAAATGTTTTAACTAGAAATTAAAACTGAAAAAAAAAAAAAAAAGAGAGACAAAAATGTGAACTTCTCACCTGAGCTGCACCTGGGACTTGTGCGGGCCTTTGTTGGCCAACTCCATGGAGATGTGCTCCAGCTCGGCCTGACTCAAGCTCAAAGTGGAGGAGTTCTCATCGACCATGGTCCAGTCGCCGTCCACCACTGAGCTGGTCTCTGTGAGGTCTGTAGCCGAGCCGACGCTGTACTCCTCCACTGAACACCGAGGCAGACATGAACAGTCAGTGCCTGAGGTTTTATGTGTTTTTTTTTAAAAGAAGGCCGAAAAGATTTTTTACCTTTGTTAGTTAGCAGCGACAGGAAGGCGTCATGTGTCTGCGGCGAGTTTTGGTTGGAGTGAGCAGACGAGGCTGTGTCCATGTCTTTGGTGCTCTGCTCGAGTCCGTCCATCCAGGTGTGGTTGGCGGTCGCGGAGGAAGGCGGGGCTGTGTCCATGTCGCTGTTCAGCAGGCTGTCTGCAGACTGAGACTTCAGTAGCTGCATGCTCAGCACTTTGAGGAACGAGGAGAAAACAAAAACCATCAACAGGAGCAAGAGGAAGCTAACCGTAGCTAAATTTCCTGTCTGCTCACTGCTGCGACAGCGTCCGTTCTTCAGAGGGGAGCTGAGGCTTCCCACGGGAATGACGGGGAAGGGCCACAAAAAATCTTTGTGGAGCTTCTTCAGAGCTGAAACGAAGTCGTCGACCCGCGCCACGCGGTTTCTCTCGCGGCACAACCAGCCGATGAGCTCGAAGCCCAGCTGGGCGGAAAAGCACCCGAGGTCACGGAGACGCACCTGCTCCAGAAGGTGGCGGGCGTGGCGCCACAGCATCATGTCGATGTACATGTTCTCTGCACACTCCATGTCCCGACTGAGAGCAGACACCACAGACACTCACTGAAGCGACAACAGCTGGATGGTAAAGGTAAACATCTGCTACTAAGCTAACCCAGACTGGGTCCGTACCCTTTAGCAGACGATCCACTGGGCATGCTGAAGGTCTTCTGCAGGTTGAACTTTCCTGTAGAGATGGAATCTGCAGACTGAGACAAGCTGATGCTGCGATTTCTGAAGAACTCAAAGCCGCCGGTTGAACTGGGTTCCTGAACAAACAATCATGTCGTCTACTTTATTTCCATGTTCATCTTTATGCAGGTATGATTCTTATTGTCATAAATAGTTAAAACAGTAAGGAGAATGAGGATTTTCACACGAGTTATGAATTTGAAACACAAATTATCAGAATATTTTATCTGGGTCCGTACAGCTTTCCCACAGTAAAATTCAAGCATTTAAGGATTTCCAGGACTCCTGTGAACGCGGCTTTATGTTTTCAGATGTACATCATCCGAAATTTTGGTTAAAACAAACAAACAAAAAAACCCCAATATAAAACAGTACGATTAAAAAAAACTATACTATTGTATCTAATTAAATTCACTGACCTGAGTTGATGGTGTTGGGGGCGGAGACTCCATCTCTCCTGAGCCAATGGCTTTGAGGAACCGGATCATGTGCCGACACAGGTCCCACTTGCCTTGCTCCAGAGCCGTGTTGAAGAGAAGAGTGGCGTGTTGCCGGCTCACGGCCGGAACCTCCATGTTCTGGAGGCGACAAGAGAGCAAATATTAAAAAAAAAAGTTCTATTTCATCCCTAAGATCTGGGATTCACAGAACTGTGATTACATACATAACTTTCGTCTAAATGGGATTGGTTTTGTTGTTTTCCTCATTCTTACCTGCAGGATGATCAGGTAGGAAGCTGCTGTGTCCAGATCCTGAGCCATGAGGCATTCCTCGAACAGATCTTTGGGGTTTCCCACGGCTGCAAACAGGTAGTTCCACAGAGCGTATTCGGTCTTCCGGGCACAGTGGACGATGGTCTGAAGGAAGAGGGGGAACTCCGTAATGAACTTGGCCACGGTGGGAAGCAGAGGGTCGGGAATGGGCTCCCGTGAGGTTGCCTCTTCTTCCAGCACCACGTGAACCATCAGCTCCAGGACGTGGGGGAAGTAGGGGAGGGCGGCACATGACTGAGCCAGCATCAAAGCCTAGGAGTTGAGGGGGAAAAAACAATATTTCAAAAATTAGTCCTATATTAAAATTTTCCTATCCTGGTAAAAACCAGTTCTTTGTTCATCACTTTGCTTCGTACAGATTGGCTGGCTTGTGCAAACTTGTTGTATTGGTGGGCATTCATTGTATCGTTCATCCTTCATCAAGATAAATTTCTTATCATAATAAGAATTTTGATTTATCCTTGTCGCAATAAATTGTCACGTTCACTTCTGCCATTGCTATTGCTAAAAGTACAGTTAGACTACATTTCAATAACGGCGCAGAAAATCTATGTCATCATTCACAACTTCTTCTGTTCACTAGAAATTTTACTAGAAAAATCCAATTCAATGGGAAAAAACCCAGATGGAGATGTGAAATGAGATTTGAATTGAGCGAATTTGCGTAGGAAGGCAATAGAGTTTTCCCTTGAAGCGGTCCACTCAGAATCAAGTAAAAACAAACAAACCTGTTCGCCCAGGTTGCGAACCAGCAGCTGCCTCAGGATGTGGTGGAGGTAGATCTGGGAGGTTCTTTCTACTGTACAGTAAGGAAACAGCGCCTCCAGTGGCTCAGAGGATCCCTGCAGTCCGTCGTACAATACGGTCTCATTGGTCGCCCCCAGCACCAGGGCATCCTCAAACAGCACCGCCAGTGGATAGATGTTGATGTGGAAGGGCAGCATTATGCGTCTGGAGAGGAACGAGTGCGGCTTCCGGTGGTCCCTGGGGAACAGCGGCAGCCACACTTTCATTCCCGCCTCCCCACAGGACAACCAAAGGGCCTCCAGCAGGTGGCGCTTCTTCTTGTTGGACCGACAAGTGGTCCACACGTTCTCCACACACTGAGCCAGCACCACCGGGGGACAGAACGGTAGCTACAAGACAAATAGGAAAACGGTTAGGATTGTATCCAGTGAAAATGAAAACGGAAAGAAGTTTGTACTCACCAGCTTCTTGTTGACGGCAGGCGTCTCTTTGTCTCGTACCTGTGGTCCCGATCGGTCCCTCTGCAGCATGATTAACTGGCCAGCCAGATTCAACATGATGCTTTCTGCCATGCAGGCCTGACATGGAAACACACACAAACACGCAGATCATCATACCGCTCTGGTCCCAGCTCAGTGAGGGAGGGTTTTAATGTGTCGTCGTTACCTGCTGCGGTGCTTTCAAAGAGATGCCAGTCTCTGTGCGCACCGATGTGAGCGTGACTGAGACCACGAGAGCTGGATGTGGGATGTAGCGAGACATGGACACCTCCTGCAGCAGCTCCACGCTAACAGATGGAGTTGGACTGGAAGAACAAAAAACACATATTAAAAATCATGAGGGGCATTTTTGAAAAATGCTTACATTTTGTCATTTTTAAACAAAAAAGAAAGCAACGATAAAAATATTATGCAATGGTTGATAGTGATGCTGGTTTTCCTCAAGATTCTACAACGGGTTCTTTCCCACATTGATTTAACTTGGCAGTATACAGAAAAAATCTGCTGTGATTTGATTCATAAGATAATAATTAACATACAACCGTTTTTCCATGAAATTTTCTATTTGCATGGCTTTTAGAGTCTAGAGGGCAACGTAAGCTATGGTGGGCCAGAGTTTGACACATGGTTTACATGATAGACCGTAGTGCTAATGTTACTTAATGAAAAATGCAACAATAAAAAATAAAAATACTAAGAGAGTTCAAAAACTAAAATAAAGTGCTAAATATCTTCACAAAAAACAGAAGTCAAGAAATAAACATCTGTAATTATTTTTTTTCACCAGAGGGTGGAGGCAAAGTCTCAGCAGAAAAGGTTAAACGAAAACATTTTGGTCAGATGAAAAGGCATAGAAATCATGCGATCTGGTTTTACTTCAGTTTCTTCAGCTATTTCACAGGAAGGGATTGATCAGACATTTTAGACTAAAAAGAGAAATTGGTGCACAAATGGCCAAAAAACAAAAGAGTATCAATTTAAAAATAGACAGTTTAGTTTCGGCACATCAGGAACATTTTGTCCAGAAAATGATCCAACCATAAAGAAATTTGATGAGATTATGACCAAAAAAAAGATGAAGTTCAGAGAGGAATACCTGTCATTCCTCCTCTCTATGCTATAGAGGCAGATTGAGCAGTCGGCTCTGAACAGGATGACCATATCTCTGAAGACGTTGAGCAGCAGCGTGTCAGAGTGGAGCTTGGTAACCGAGGCGAAGGCGTTGTCCAGGTTAGATGATCTCTGATAGAGCCTCAACTAGATACATGAGTCAGTCATCATAATGAGACAAAAAGAACTTCAGACACAGAACTCAAGAGAAATAATGAGGCCAATTCTGCCACTGTCACCTGCTCTTGCTGGTCTGTGAAATTGTAGCATGCCACCACAACAAAGTCTTTCCACCAGGCAAGACCTCCTGTCACAGTCATGTTCTGCTCCTGCAAACCAACAGTTATTTTCACCTCATCTCACAAGTCTTATTTATTATACACAATGTCTGTTTACCTGAGTGATGTTCCCAAACAGCTTCCATTTCCTCGTGAATAAGGAGTAGTGTGCAAAGCCCCGCCTGCCTGCGACAGCCATACATTGTCCTGCTGTGTCTATGGCTGCAAACTGCAGACACACAAACACACAACAGTAAAACGTTAAAAAGTGTTGAAAAAATTAGGGATGCATCGATTTCAGTTTTCTGGCTCATCGCAGTTTATCAATCTTTAAAAAGCCTGACCTGCCGATTCCGATTTTGGCCAATAATTATTATTTTTTGTCTGAAATATTGTTGAATACAGCAAGAAAGTTGTTGAATTGGCAACAGTGGAGTGAATATGCCCTGCAAGCGTCAGTAAACTCTCTCTCACAGCAAAGCAATCAAAGACTGGTTGATTTTTAGATTTTTGCACAGATAGATATGATTAGCTTCACATACACGTATTAACCAATAACCAATATTTGGGGCAGATTTATCGATGGACCCCCCTAAAAGACATATCATAACATTTAAAATTGATCTTATTGGTACTATCTAACAGAACATGCCGCACAATTTTATTCAGCTTCTCTCTCAGGTTTGAAGATACAGAGATTTTATCCCACATTATTCTTTCCAAAATAGATGCAGCCCAATAAGTCTTTGAACACCTTTTTTCACATCTTAGTGTGCAATACTCTGCACATAATACTGATGCCTATTGCAAGATTGTAATAGTAACTGTTCTCCTTCAATGCAATCACTTTTAAAGTTGAAAAAACAATCTAAAGAGATTTAATTAAGAGAATATTTCAGGTCAACACACTGCTGTGTAAATACACTGCAAGAGATATAAATCATATTGAAATCTAGCTTTTCAAAAAATTAATGTCCCTGTGAAACAAACAAATTAAATTTAATGGATATCGTCTAGCTGTGCTCAAGGAAGCTAATGAAGCAAGAATACATCTAAATCCACCAAGGAGTACCATGGAACAACAAAGATCAACATCCTGAAATCGTAAAGTCAGACTTTAAAACAGTGAGCTTTAACACAATATAAAAGTCTAAAGATGCACATTGGTCGATTTCTAATATTTATATTTTTCCTTCAGCAATGTTTACTGAACAGTTTCACAGCCAACATGAAATGGAAACAAATTCATCTTGTTCTAGTTTAAGGGACTTTGGAAATCAACTGCACACATTTCTGTTATCTGGAATTGATGGAAAAGCAAACACACAAACACACTCACTCACCCGTATTGGCCAGTTGCTCTCAAGGTATGTGCTGTGAATCTAAAGAAGAAACAAAAAAACAACGAACTAAACATCATACTGAGTGGAGCTAATTTAAAACTGCAGCTGGTGAGGCGGGAAAACACTAATTACAGTCGGTTGGAAAAAACATAATATAACACGATCTAATTCTATGTTTCAGAACAATTAAACATGTTTGCTAGGCTCCTGCTTGCTGGTACATTCATACACTCACCTGGACCACATGCCAGTGCTTGTGTCCCAGTAAAGTGCTGAGTCCCTGAGAAAGAGAGGAGTCTGGGTTGGGTGGGTGATGCAGTGGGCTCCCGTCCCGTGGGTGCAGGTTTGTGTGTGCGTCAGAGGTGCTGTGGATTTGTGTGGGGTCCCCACAGGTCAGGTAGAGGCGGTCTTCTCCGTGCAGTAACACCTGCTCCTGGTTACTCTGTACGGCCGACGAAGGAGCAAAGAAAGCATGAATGTTTAATGCGAACGTGTGTTTGTGTGAGGGCGCTGCGGACAGATTTTGCTCTCACCGTGCAGGGGTTGACTGTGAGCGCGCTTTTAATAAAGTGGAACTGCAGTATCCCAGCCTGCAGAGAAGGATGAGGAGGAGAAACCATCTCCACGTCCTGCTCCTCATCCTTTCTCCTCTCCTGTCTGCTTGGGATCACCCACAGGTGGTAGCCTTCTGCTCCCCAGCTCTGGTGAACAGCACATTATCCATGTTAGCAACACAGAGAAAAAAAAATAAACAAAAACTAAATATTAAGACTTCCTTATTTTCTTTTGACCCTTGCCTGCTTTGACTACTGCTGAGTCAAAACTTCGCAGAACCACATATTGCTGCAATTACAGCTTTGAATTTATTTATTTATTTTTTTTACTGGAAGAGGTTTATAGATATTGTCTGAATGTGAATTTTTAAATTGTGAAGCAAGTGTATTTTAGTGCGCCTTCTGAAAATAGTGCAATACAGTTTCTAGTTGTAAAACATTGGGGAAAAAAATTGAGTAAAGACTCAACCTGATCATCCTTCAGTTCATCATCAAGGTTTTGGTTAAATGTTCTTTCGGAATAACCTTGTTTGTGCTGTTTGGTACTATTCTATGCCACTGAACTAGAGATTAAATAAACAAAAGGTATTAAAAATAATCAAAATTAAAACTCTGAAAGAAGTATAGCTCTAGATCACTTTGGATGAACTGAAATTCCCAGCTGCTTAAGGGGACAACAAGAAGAACTGATGGACAACTCCAGATTTTTGCACTGTACTATATTTTTACATAATCACCTACTAATATATCCACAGTTATGTCTTAAAAATGTTTCTTGGGATGTGAGCTTCCTTTGCTCCACTTCCCAAGAAAATAATTCACTACCCAGAGCATTACTCAGACGTAAAAATAAATTGCATCTCAATTTTATAAAAAGCAGCATGTAGAGAGTCACATACCATAGAGCTTATTTTAAGTGGGTCCTTCTTGGTGCCATCAGAATGATGCCTGAGGAGATACATTTTTAAAAAAATGCAAAGATATGAAAACTTTTACCAAAAAAACTCAAAACAAAGGCAGAACTCTGCATCCAACTCACGCAAAGTCCTCTCCCAAAGTGCAGATGAGATGCGCTCCGAAGACACTCCACAACGACAGACCGCCACACTCCCAGGTTACCATGACAACACTGTAGTCAGGTGACCAGCAAATAAGCTTGACGGCGCCAGTCTTGTTATAGATGTCTAAACGGCAAAAAGATTCAGAAAATGTATTTGCAGGATTACTGTAAAAAAGCTGCAGTGAAGCATTCCCAGTATTTCAATCTTATTTTTATTTATTTATTTCATATTTATCCATTATTGTATCAAGAAACTTGAAATTAGTTAATTAGCCACTCAAATTTGGAACATTTACAAGGAACATCAAAACAAATGAATGAAATCTTAAGCAGAAGCTTAAAGTGTTTTGAAGATAACATGTACAATTTGTTTTAGCATAAACTCTTTCATAAGAAAGATAAGGATATCATGGACATTTGAGTGAAAAGTATCCACCTGTTAGGAGTTTATCTTCTTATATCTTTCTTATCTTTTCTATCTTAAAGCAAACCATAAAGCTCAGTGCTGAGGCAGGCTTACATTCATCACCTGATTTTTGATTAATCTAAAGGTCAAACTTAGACCATTTGAAATGACAGCTTGTCAAATCTTCATTTCACAAATATTACAAAAAATAGGAAAATCAAGACCTAATTTGAAATTTAAACTGAACAAAGTTCAAAATCTTTGGGTTAAGAATACAAAAGTAAAAGCATCTAAAGGGCAAAACAAGCAGAACATACTTTTTTTAAATTTTTTTAACCATTACGCCTTCAAGCAGAGTTTTAAGTGACTTTGTATGAGACAGAGAGAGAAGCTGCTGTGAAAGTATGTTTGGTTGTAGTTTGATGCAATATACAGGTTTAGGCTGCAGGGTTCTGGGCAACCTTTGTTGCTGAATCATCTGGCTCTGCTGTGTCCAAAAATCATCTGTGCACTTTGATCAGAAGCATTTATGCAGTGGCAACATTTCTACCTTCCATCAAAGCCCTATACTCTGACACACGTAAACAAGATTAAAAGAAAAGTGGCATCATATCGAGCTTGAAAAGACAAGTGAAATGGTTTTTAACGTTATAACATATAGACTAAGAAAGAGATTAGCCCACCAGGGGGAGCTGTGTCTTTACACTGGATATGAAGCATGTAATTTTAAAATGACATTTACAGATGCATTTCTTAAGGGTAAAAAGCAGATGAGATGTAATGGACAGCGCAAGAGTGATACCTGGGTAGTGTTTTGGTGTGAGCTCCAGTTTGTGGGACAGCTGCATCGATCCTGTCGTCGTGTCGATCATGTAGACCAACACTGAACCGCTGCAACATAGGAAAGAAAACTAATTTTAATCAGATAAAGTGTTGCGACACAAAACGATCAAAATGAGTCTGCAAATTACTGAACACACATTTTCTTCCACAACAACTAAAATAAAA
Organism: Poeciliopsis paucimaculata; assembly: GCA_903067055.1. Taxonomy (NCBI): domain Eukaryota; kingdom Metazoa; phylum Chordata; class Actinopteri; order Cyprinodontiformes; family Poeciliidae; genus Poeciliopsis; species Poeciliopsis paucimaculata. The sequence goes on from CAEGAD010011076.1 coordinate 33,099, forward strand.
CCCTTTCTTTCCTCCGAAACTCTCCTCTGTGCTGCTTCAGATCAAACAAATTTTTTTTTTTTTTTAAATCACCTGATTTAATCACCATTTAGATGGGATTAACTGTATATTTTTAAAAGATTGTTTCTGCTTGTTGTTATTCCGTGTAGTTTTTGAGTAAATCGATTGCCACTGCACTTGGAGGTACTGTGGGGAAAATAAAAACTTTGCATACAGCCGAAAGGAGTTTGTGTGCACCATCAAAATGATAAAACCACAATCAAGAGAGAAACTCAAAAGCCAAAAAAAGCCCAACAATCAAAGAAAAATCAAAGCCGACGAAAGTCGAATTCATCGACAATAAATTTGTCGATTTATCCATTCAGGTTTCAGATTGGCTTGAATAACGTTTTTGCATACAGCAGTGTGTTTTTCAAGTATTTTTCACTTTGACTTTTTTACTTTAAGAAAGAATGTGTGGAGTTTAATGTAATGCAACACAATACGAAGCGTGTTGTTCCCAGAAACTCTTAAAAAGACGTTTGGTACGAAAAGGCAAGGAGAGAAATTCCTGCCAGTCCAACAGATTTCTCGATCCATGAGGAGATCCTGACAAGAACACATGAGGTAGCCTCGACAAACACAAACCGACAAATTTTCGCAGAGGACACACACTGCAAGGACAACAATCTCACTGTAACACACAAATGCAAGTAAACACACCCAGCTCTGCACCGTGAAAACACAGACAGTGTGAGACAGTAGCACAGACCTGGCGCAGCCAAAAGTCATCAGCCTGTACTTGTTGTTGACAGCCACACAGGTGCCGTCCGTCACGTCTGCTGCCCAGACTCCCTGCAGCTGCTGGAAAGCACACAAAAAAAACTCAGAAAATACCGAACAAAAAAAATTTATTGAAAAAGAAATCTGGATTCAGTTTTGGAAGCATAGGTATCATGCTTAATGGAGAGACTTTTCCCATATGGAGTAAACAATGAATCCCTGGCTAAGTTTTATAGAACAAAGTACACTGATCAGAACTATGGAAAATGTAATTATTTTAGAGCTGCACAGCTTGTGTTTAACCACAGTTTTTAACATCAGCAGCATGAGCAGTCGGTTTGCGGTGACAGAGACATGAACCTGAGGGGGATTTAAGCAGTAGCTCATCGGATCAGGCAGCGGAGGCGGTTACAAGCAAATCTACATGAAGGCAGGAGCTGGAATAGACTTAGCATCCGTATCATGCTGTTTTAAAGAAAGCATTGGGATGGAACTACACTGCCTAACAGAAAATGAGCCTCTGTTTGGTGAGACAAGCGATGAAAGCATAAAGAGGGAATTGTTTTGATGGCATTAGAAAGTGATCTTTGTGAGCGAAGGGCCTTACATCTGCTGTGATTGAGCTGCTCAGCGGCGTGATAAAGCCCAGGCGGCCATCGCTGAGAACCACAGCGAAGCCGTCCAGGGTCAAACAGTACTCCATGCTACGGATGTAGACACCCTCCAAGTCCAGAGAGGGACCACCTACACATCCAAAAACGCAAATTCAGAGTCCGAAATGAAAAGCTGCTGTGATCTTTTTAAAATCGTTTCTCCAACCTCGAGCGGACTGCAGGTCTAATGAAAAGGGGATTGTAGTGAGGCAGATGGCCTTGCGTCCATTGCTGCCGAGGCCATCCCAGTGCAGGACGTGGAGATATCCGTCTGCCGTACAAACCAGCAAATCCTCCTGCAGAGTCTGAAGACTGAGGAGACACAAAAGAGGAGACATTCGCTTTTTATATAAAATAAAGAACAGCAGCAGACAAGTGAGTAACAACAAGAAATGGGGTAAAAACAGTGAGCCATTCATCATCCAGCTGTATCCCGACAGTTTTACCGACCAGCTGTGATGTAGCTGCCACTGCCTCGTCTCACTGTCCTCTAAGACACATGGGAACAAACAGGCCTGTGTTTGTCCCTGTGGGGCACAGTGTTGTCTGCAAAAAGACTGAGAGGGTAGACTCAACACAACTGGGAGAAAGACGGACGGAGACAGCGGGGAAATGACGAGAACTAAAGCGTTCAGGCGCTGTGGACTGATTGTGGAGGAGGCAAAGTTTTTTCGCTGCAGCGTTGCAGCGGGAGACACCCACTCATCTCCTGTACAATCAAGCTGTGCCTGTGAAATGCCAAAGCAGAGCTCTCATTCAGATGACTGCCCTATAATCTTCGTCAAGTGGAAGAGATTTGGGAGAGGAGAAACGGAATGGAAAACTGACGAAGGGGGAAGCTTATTGTCAATCAGCAAAGAAAAGAGAAAATGTATAATAGAGAAAAAGGTTTTATTTGATATAATTGCTTGTCTTTAATGTTTTCTATTTAGACTTGAAAATTATAGGAAAATAATGTTTTTTCAAAAACAACTTTGGAATCCTGCATGTAAAATTAGAACTGCAAAAACTTAGAAGTTTAATAATTCATTTCTTGATATGTTTTCTATTAAATGACTAATATAAATTTCAACTATGTTTTGCTAGAAATAGAGTAATTTTAATTATAGTCAACTATTTTCAATTATCCTATATTTGCTTTAAGTTCCTGCAGAACTTTTCTCTCCAATCAATTGTAAAATGCATTTGTTGAGCTGGATTATTATTTTAATTTGAATAATTGTATGTTAAAAAATAAAGCAATGTATAATTTTCTTTTCACATTGCAATTAGGTGCTAAAATCTCTCCAAAAATTAGATATAGACGTAATGACAAATATGAAAAAATATGAATACTTTTGCAAGACACAGAAGAATTTTTTTTTTAAATGAACCCTTTTTAAAACATAAATAAAAAATTGTCACGTTGCAAGTAGACAAAATATCATCAAGTTTGAAGACAACGTGAAAATGAAAAGTAGATTCATCAGGGACCTTGACAAGCTATCAGCCTCATGACAGCAGACAACAAAACAAACTGCTAAACTTGAAATCTTGTCAGAAAATTTGCATCCTTGTTTGAATCAATTATAATCCTGACAATATTACCCATCACTCACTCTGCTCACTTAGTTCCCAACCATTGGTTCGTTCTTTCAGAAGATTTCTGTAGCTGCAAAGTAATTGTAGAAACTTCTCAAGGTCCATTCTGGGCCTCCATTAGAGGGAAGAATCACAATGTGAAGCTAAAAGCCTCTCATTAATCCAAATTTTTGCCAATAACCGCTGACAAACTGATAGAGGGGAAACGAGAATGCAGGGATTTGTTCTTAAAATCATATTTGTTTCTTCAAATAGCATGTCTGTAGTCTCTGGCAGACAACAAAAAAATGCAGACAGTGATTCAAAGACAGTGTCTACCTGGTGATAGGAGCCTCCAGGTCCACAGGCTTCTTCATCTCCAGAGAAAGAGCAGGGGCACATTGCTCCTCTTTATAACCTGGAGTCACTTTTACACGAGGGCTTCCTCTGTGGAAACACAAACAAGTTGTCCAATTAATCTTCCTGAAAACTTGACTGTAGAAACTCCACAATGAACTTGTTTTCAACCTTTGTGTCTAATCAAGATGGGGGGACATGTTCCAACATGCCCAGTTTATCAAGGTATGATGGAAATAGGAAAGAAGGTGAAGAAAGAGAGAAAACACACATATTCCCTTACAAATAAGAATAATTTGCAGCATTTTGCACACTCTCTCAAGCAATTAGCGTAAAACAATTAACCTTTTCTAAAAAAAAAAAATGTAATAAAATAAAGCAAACTAAAAAGTGGCACCAATTTTGGTGGTGTAAAATAACCTGAAAAAAGGTTCAATTTATTAAGTAACTTATTTAGCACTTGTCTTCAAACAGAACAAACAAAAGGACATAAAATGTACAGAAGTTGTTGAAATGCTCTGGAGAGCAGCTACAACATTCATATAAATCTGCTATGAATGTGTGCATCACTTACTTTGGATAGACAGGCTCGTAAAGGTACTTTTCCTCTCCTCCACCCAACACATCAAACAGAAGGATGTAGCCATTGGCAGTCTGAAAACAAAGGCAGAAAGACATGAAGTGTTTTTCCTTTAAAACCCTTTTCAAAAGGAGGCACAAAAGTTTTTTTGAATTGTTGAACAGAAGTCGGAAACCCATCTACAGTAAAAACTACATCTAATGATTCACACAGTTGGCCAGTGATGAGGTTTTAATCCCTTTCAAGGCTAATTCAGCTCAAATTAAAAACTGTTTAACTGTATTTTTACATTTTTATAGAATGCCACAAGATAAGAAGGGGGATATTAATCATTCATATTAAAGATTTCTGACACCAAAAAGTAATTTTGTCAGTTGAATGGTTACATAACATAGAGTTACCTTTGGTCTTTTGGCTGCAGTGTGAGGGATTATGCAATGTTAACACATAAAAACTATTCCTGCAACTGGCCAGCTTCTCCTTTCTGGTGTTTTCTGATCTTATGACCAAATAACAAAAATGCTGCAATTGAAGAGGTGTCACTTCAACTGATTTTAAGAACAAATCCCTTATCACTGTGAGCAACTAGAAGAGCAAATGGTAAGAAGCATGAATATGCCAAAATTATATTTTTAAAGGTCAGCAGATCAACATCAATTGCAGAATATTTAATTATTTGGCATTTCTTCGCCAATAAGGAAGGATGTTTCGACTGCCAGTTTTCTTTGTGAACTGCATATTCCAATATGAAGACATAAACATACCTGAAAGATTTTTTAATTTCAACATTTAAATAACATATTTTCTCTCAATTTAAGCATAAAACAAAATACACAGACAAACAGCTGAACTTTTCACCTTGCCTTGACTAATAATCTTCACACAGCAAGATGGGTATAAAGAAGTATTTCTGATGCTTTTGGTTTTAGCTCCTCAAGAAAAATTCAATTCACCTGAAATTTGTATCAAGTAAAAGCTTTACATGGTACAAAAAAACAAAAAAAACACATAGCCAGTCATAAGGCATTTGGGCATCGCAGAAAATAATGAGCATTGGTGTGATGGCAGGCTACAAAAAGTGGGAATAAATAAATAAGGAAATAGAAACATAAAAATCTCTTGGTGAACACTAGTTAGAATCAGAAAGTTTGCTCATTTTGTCCATTTGTTGTTGAATTACAGCATCACTAACACTTTATACCTCAGTGTTAAAACATAATGCAAATCTGCCAGAACTAAATCACTTCAATCCATCCATTATCTTCATAACAATTAACAAATATTCCTGCTGATTTAAATGCTTTAACAGCCATTAGTAAAATACAAAAGTAAAACTGTCAGTATTTCAACATCCACTGGAGAAACAGCAAGGACACAGACACTCAAGGAAACTTTAGAACCAGAGCTTGTTGACTGAAACATGAAACGACACTTGATCTGCAGTCCCTCTTCAGCGAAAATGTGCCAAGACTTTGCAATGCTTGTACAGAGAAACCAGCTCTGTCACATCTGAATAAAAATGAGTTTAATCAAGATAAACAAAAGGAGTAAAGTGAGGTTTGCTAAATATTCTGAAAGTTACTGAGTGCCACAAACTAAATAAAAAATAATTATGACCTGCAATGCTTTCAATTTAAAAAACTATAAGAAAATAATAGAATACATACAAGTTTAATGTCAAGACGCTTTCAAACTGAAAAAAAAATGCACTAGTCATCACAAAAAAATTTAACTACATCAGTAAAAACCTATTAAGATGTAATTTCAGTTTATTTGAGACAATCTGATGATCAATCTACTTACTATCAATCTAATGTTTTACTGCTAAAAGATCATTTAGAAAGACAACTATATATTTTTTTTAAGTATACCCTTTCACTGTTGAACAATTTCTGCAACATGTGGCAAAATCCTCAGGTTTTTACAAATTTAAAAACTGCACATCTGGAAATCCTTTTAGATCTGAAACAGAAAAAGTTTCTCACACATTTATTCGCTTAAAAGAATAGCATAATTTCTAAAAAAAAAAAACATTAAAAAAAAAATACATTTAGGATTGGCGTTTAATACATTTCATTTCTCAGATTTATTTCAAAAGCTCGTCGGTTGCAGAAATCAGAGTTACCACTTCAATCATCCCCTATCTTTCATCTGCAGTTTAATCACAGTGGAACAGCAATTACAGGTGCATTCTGCTGATGGGACTCTGATTAGGTTCATTTCGACTTGGTAGAGGAAATAAAAACTGCGAATGAAAGAAAAAGTAGATACAGAAAGAGGGCTTCCAGGACACCTTGTACTTTCAATGTGATCATACATGCGGAGATAATGGTGTAGGAAGAGGCAGGACGCCAACTAGAGCCACACAAATATGTAGGCACTGAAGTTCAAAGGCAATCAGTTGCTCAGCATAGGGGAGGTTTTCGTGGGTTTTTTTCATGAACACTCATCAGTGTTCAGGCTGTGAAGCAAGTGTCTATGAAACACTAACAAAGAAATGAAAAAAATAAAAGAACCCTGCCTGTTTATCAAACAGCTAAAATATACATGACCAAAATCTGATAAACCTTTTTCAGTAGTTGAGGAATCTGATTTTCTTTTTTCTGGTAACACTTGGGGAAGAGGGTTAGCATTCCTGACATATATGATTTAATATTCTTAACCCTTCTAGACTTAATGATGTGTCTGAAACAAACAACATCAAAGGTTTGACCTCATGCCAGAGTTGGAAAAACATAATGAAAGAAAAACGCTGACTTCAGGCAGGCCAAGAGAAAGACTTTGGAAGTCTTCCTCTTGTAGAGAAACTGAGAAGTCAGCAGAATACTATAACGTGTGATGCCATATCGAAGCCTCTCTCTGAGACGTGTCTAAACTCGTCCCAGAGGTGCAACAACACACCCACACACACACAAGCAGCTGCTATTCTTCTCAAAACTGGGAGAACTTCAACAAAGCAGCTGCACTCCTTCAGCTGCAACAGAACATCATTTAAATCCATGCAAACTTTGTCGCAGCTGCAAAACAGAAGCCTGTGGTACGAAGTGAATCAAGTTAAACAGTTCAAAAGCAGAGCACAGATGTGAGACGTGTATCTGACAAGAATAGGACTGAGAGCACCATGAAAGCACAAAACTGTCAGGTGTGCTAACCAAGAAGTCTAAACACATTCCTCCATCACCGTTAAAGAGTACAGTCAGGTTACTCATCACTGTTGCTGAAAAGACCAGCTGTATTTATGGCTGAGCTAATGCACTCTTATTGTGTTGCACCATGGACATTCGGGCTGGAGATCAGAACCTGTGGGCCGTTGCAGAAAGATATTGACACTACAACCAAAAATCAGCCTACTATTTCTAAACCGTCTGTTGTTCCTCAGAATATTGCTGAATAATGGAGAATTAAAACTGCTTCCTTTCTGTTCCCACAATGTAATGCGTGTGTGAATGCACACTATGTATGTGCAGGAGAAAACTTGCAGAGATATCCTGGCAGATTATACTTTACTGAGCAGCGCCTTATGAGAGTCTAAAAACAGAGAGGGAACATTTTGGCCTCGGAATGATCCCAAAAAAGACGGACGAAAAGCTCAGCGGTGAGAAGTATTTCCTGTGTTTCAAGATGTTTTTTCTTTTTTTTTTTCTTTAAAGTTCCTTGAGTTATTTTTCTACAATCTGTAACTTCATTCAGACACTTGGCTAAACATAGATGCTGGCCATAGTTTAAAAGGGCGATTACGTTAGCCTTGGGGTCTGTTGGGTGTGTGAGCAGCCTTAACATCTGGAAAACAGCTGTTTTTTCAGAGTGAGGACAACTGTCTGGGTGAGCTTGACTGTACTTTACTCTCTCTCGCTCTAATTAAACAACAATATAATCTTGATGTGAGAAATTGTTGGTTTTTGAAAATAACAGGGGAAGGTATTTGCACATCATTGTACCTGTGAACTTAAACAGACTCCAGAAAAATGAAATAAAATATTTTTTTTAAAAACCAACCCTAATGTTCAAATGCATTTGTTAAATGATAAGACGGCATATGACGGATGGGAAGCATTTCATTGCATTGCTTAGCAGAGCAGCCACAGCCAACTGCATTTTCTTCAATTCTTACATTACACGCATTTTTGATCAAAGCAAGTACTTTGATGGGAAGCTATTCAGTGCAAAAAAAATATTTAAAATGAATACATGATCGTGTTTTTTTCACAGCCAGGATAAATCTATCATATTCATACAAACTCCACCCATTAAACTCTGTGGAAGTTGACAAAACTAATATCCTGGAGTAAAGCGGCTAAACAGATTCCTTAATCTGTGAATAAACACTGAAGGATAAAAACTAAGTAGAATTGGGTGTCAGCTAGTTATGTTTACTCAGGTACATTTACTGCTATGAGTACCATAGTTCGTTACCACTTAGTTCTTTTATTTAGGTAATATTATTATGAAGTATTGCTATTGTAAAGTATTCCTAAAGATAAGGTAATAGGTGAATTAACAAATTCAGTCAAGAAAAAGATAACTATTTTTATGACTTTCAACATTTTAAATAATCTCATTTATGCAGTGAAGGCAAAAAGCAATATGTAAAAAGGAGAGAGTAATAATTTATGAGGGATGTTGCTGAGCTCAGTTTGAGCAATATTGCAAACTACAGACACACACTGAAGATCATCAGCTCTCAGCATTTTAAAGTCTGAATCAGTATCTGAAGAAAGCGCTAAAGAACAAAAACACATGCTCACAATAAACAGCTTTGCTGCCTTTAATCCACGGTCTTCTTGCACCTTGCGTTGCGCACCAATAAATCACTCACATCCCACGCTCTGACACTACACATGAGCTTCTGCTATGTTACATTAAAACAACAGCTTTCATCAGCAGAAACATGAAAAGTCCAGCTGACAGACCTGGTGGTTTGAGATCGCTCTCTAAGATGCTTCATACACAGTTGATGCAGAATTTAACTAAAGTTGAGCAACATATTCTCTACAAACAATGCAACCCGTCAGTTATGAAGTAGTAACTCTGCTCAAGGTGAGGAAGAGCTCTTACTGGCTCTTCTATGCACTACATAGCGTCACGGTTAGACATACCTGAATAATAAGCAGCATAATAAGTAAAACGAAACTGAAATTTTCAATGTCAGGTCATTTGAATAAAGTAAAAACAGAAAAATGAGTTAATGTTGCAAAAATGTAATTCCAGCCTCCAGTGCTGTCTGACACCTACTGGGTTTTACTAGATAAACTAACACAGGAGCTCAGATGTAAACTGTTGATTTAAAATGCACACACCTCCAGAAGTAAAGTTTTCCACTCAGGGTTTTTTAACAACAAATTTCTATATATTTTTTAATGCATATTAATAAAGAAAGCAATTTGCTTTTTTTTTACTATCAAATGTAACACTCATATTTATCATTTTATTAATATCAAACTGATTTCTGACGTTTATAGTTTACTCTGAGGCTAACTACAAGCATGAAACTACTGAAAAGTCAGAAACAGTCAAACCTAAGCTGTGTTTTCAAAGGTCAGGATGTGAGTAGAGATTAAATCCAGATATTTTTAACTTCTTCACCTACTCCCTGCTGCCTTGAGACCAGGCGAGAATGGGGAAGAGCGTGAGTAACTTCTTTCCCAGACACATTCGCTGCATTCCTTCATGTATATTTTCAGCTCACAATAGGAGGTAAAAACAAAAAGCAAGAGCAGAGAGAAGAGGAAACAGATCGACTTGAACAAGGCAGAAGTTTGTCAAGCTTTTTATCTTCCTCTATTTTATTGACTCATTTTGAAACAAACAGATTTATCATTTGTACAATCATGTTTTGTCTTTATAATATTAGATTAGGTGTTACAAAAAATACTCTCAAACTAAAAACCCAAATGATCTTGAAAGCTCTCAAACTTCTGGCCTTTCGCCATTCTCTGTTTTAAAACCTGACAGACAAAATGGCATCAAGGATATTAGGTGTTGTTTTGGGACAAACAATGCTGTAACCACACCTTCTGTCCTTGACATTGTTGCTAGCAAATAGGCTGCTCGCTACTTCAATGGTCACAAAAGTGTGGGTGTAAAAAGAAAAGAAAAACATAGATGATACATCCCAAAGTTAAAGAGAATTACACCCTTTCCCCCCCATCTGTTTTGTCCCATAAGTAAATCATCTCAGGAATCAATATGGCCTTAAAAATAACCTCAACATCAATAAAAATTACCTAGAGTTACTCCTACCTTTGGATCCAAGTGAAAATGAAAGCTGTGTGACTACCTTCGTTTGAACTGTTTCACTTTGAGTAGACTCAATCAAAACCAGAAAGTGAAGTGATAAGCATAGGGCAAAGTATTGAGATTATGCAAATATGGCTCAGTACAGGCATTCAAACATCACAATATGATTTTACTATTTTGGTTAGACACTTATTGGTTGTTACTGCCAGCATTTTGACTGTTTTTGTAATGTTACTGTGAACCATTTTTAGTGCAGCATTTGTCCAAAGACTACTGGCTCAGTACTACAACATACCTCAGGGGGATTCTTTCTAAATCTTTGTGACTGATAAAGGACTCCTTATTGACCTGAAAGCTAAAAGTAACCAGTCAATCTGGTCATGAAGAATTAGGAATATTGGTGGAGAGAGAGCAAAAACCAAAAAGACAGCAGATAAGCAGAGACAAGACAATAGGGAGTCATTTGGTGTTAAACCAGCTCACAAAGGCAAATAGCTGGGCTGCTACTTTTGTTTCATGTAGGCTCCAGCCTGTATGGAAGTTCATGTTAAGTTTTTCCACCAACATACAGGAGTCTGTGAGTGGGTGTTTCACTTGTGTTTTTTAAAACAACCACAAGCTCAAAGACTGGCAAGAACTTTGACAGTCCTCATCATTTAACAGGCTGCAGGGGGGGAGAAAAACACAGTTTGATCTGAAGAAAATGCCAATAAAGCTAAGTTTACAAGCAAATTACAAACAGGATATTAGAAAAGGGTGAAGCCTAATCAATGAAACTAAACATAAGAATGGATGAAATGTCACCGCGTACTTACCGCCACAGCTACCATGGAGTCGTCTGGCTTCCATTCTGCTTTCTGGTAAAAGCCAAACTGGGCCGCTGCCTTTGCAGACTCAATGTAGCTGACTATCAAAACACTGGGCTGTGTGTGAAGGAAAGAGACATGGAAAAGAAAATGAGTACTTTCAGAACAGAAGGAAACACAGAAAACTAAATGCCTCATGATGTCAAACTTTTCAGCCTCCATTCAACTTAAGAGCAACAAAAAGAAGCAACCATGATAGAAACTCTGAGCTGCTTTTTGTGTTTAGTCATTTTGGATAAGTTTAAAAACATAGCTTTTGGTTAAGGACGATTAGTGATTTTAAAATGCAGTGTTTGGGGTTGTGTTAGGGTGGGGCTTCTCACTCCAGCAGAGAAAGAGTGTACTTAAGAAAGCACCAGGTACACTAAAATAAAAAAAACATAATTTAGATAAAACTATTTTTTACATTCTTGCTTGTACAGATTAACTTTTAAGGTATCATTTTGAAGTAAACAAGCACCTGAGGCCTCATGCATAAAGCGTGTGTGCGTACAAAAAGTGTGCGGCGGCATATTTTACAGACAAGTCAGCATATATAAAAATTTACTTTGCGTCAAAGTTTGGGTAAATATACGCACACTTTTTCGCTGACGTGAAAATGCGCAGCAGCCATGCAAACTTTTTCTGTGGACAGTATCAAACTACAAAACGTCAAAACTCACCCAAATACACTGAAGTCTGACTACATTCGGTGTTATGTAGACCAAGAAGCGTCAAGCCCAATGTTTTTCATAATTTGGATATTTTATTGTTTAAACGTAAACGATGAAACTGATCCGCATTTATCCTCAGACAATAAGCTAACACACACACAAAATAAAGAAAATAAAAATAAAAGTATGTGAAAACTTCGCTCGAATGTAAATAGTACTTTTTCTCAGATTTTGACTCATAAACATTTATTTTCTATAAAATGTATTTAAATTTTTGTGAGATGACATATGTCCTCAAAACAAGATTTAAATAAAATATATAATAATTATTATTATTATAAATACTTGTATTGCTTCAAACAAGGACGTTGCCACGGTTATTGCGTCACGTGGTGGCAGACTTCCGGGTATTTATATTAATTTACATGTGTATTTATGGGTGGCGACAGGGCGGACCAACAGCTGTGCTCCGTTTCCCACAAATTAGGATTTATAAAGGAAAGGTGCGCAGCCACTTGCGTGCGCACGGCTTTACACATCCGATGTATTTTTGTGCGCCTCACGTACGCCAAGTTTTAGTGTGAAAACTGCGCACTCTTTTATGTATGAGGCCCCAGAAGGCTATGATTTCAATCATTATTAAATAATCTAGGATGTGTTTTTAGCATTATGGGTATTGTAAAATGTAATAGATGCCAATAAGTCACTCACTCTGTATTAAAACTGTCCTACTTTGTTCTTCACAATTTGAAAGTCGCAGATTGTGACAAATTTGGAAAACCTGTTTTCAGAGTGAATGAAAGCTTGACCCTACTGTGCTTTTTATACTGAACACATACGTTTCTAAACCACCTCAACACAACAGTATCACCACAGGTATCACATCTGCACTAGGACATTTCCCGACAATCCACTGTAAATATTAAAGGTTTCTGTGCCTCCACCATGAGTTTTAGCTTTACTGTGGAGGAGGAAACAATCAGTAATTTTATCTGCTTATCAACAGTATGAGAGGATTTCTTGTAAAGCTGTAGCATACCACAGCGCATGCAATTTGGCTTAATTTTACCCCAGCAAAGCTTTTTTTTTGTTTGTTTGTTTGTTTTTTTTGTCCTGAAGCTCAATTTTATTTTATAGGTCAAGTTGCGACTTTTGTAGTTTTATAAACCCCATAAACGGCTCACACAAATTCTTTTCCTAGACATTGTGAAAAATGCATTTTTTATTTGAACTGCAGCTTGAAGAATTTCCAAATTCCACAGTCACCAAGAAAATTGAATTTGTACAATTTGGAGTTGTGGCTGTCCATGTTCATCAAAACCAAGTAAGTCACATGATTTTATTTTTTTTAAGCATTATTTGATTTTGTTGCTTAAGTTTCTATTAGTAGCAGTCAGGCATGGCAAGATACCCTGCAGACTATAGCTGCAGTGCCAAAAGGTAGAGAAGTTTAGGCTAGCTGATGTGTCAACTTCGGCACGAAGCTAGTGTAGCCACTCCTCTCAAATTTCCAAATGAAGCAGGTGCCCGCAGGTCAATCATCACAGATAGACTGCCACTGAGGGTATCAGACTCTTCCACGAAATCACCAGGAATCAGGTATTTTGACAGTACAAAAATTAACAATCACATTCTAACCACAGATGCCTTCTTCATCCTCAAAAGCAGATGGGGAACACACAAATCACAGCTAATGAGGAATACGTTGTACTGTTTATCATCTCCAAGAACCTGCAGAGGCCGTCTATGTTGTGTCTTGTGATCATGTCACACTGGTTTTGGTCTGGTGTAGCCATGGCCAAACCAGAGTAATCCAATCACCTTGACCCTACTAGATAAAATACTTTAGTGCTATGTGTCAAGGTAAACTTAAAAGATCATTGGTAAATTTAAGAAAAAATAATCTACTCCACTGCTCTGAAGAAATCTGGAACTAAATGTGACTTTGAAAAGAGAAATTATTCATCCAAACATTTAGAAACACCAGAACTGGAAATCGTAAAAATATTTGCAATGTTGACTGACAGTGATGAGTTTTACTAGTCATATACCGTAGTAAGTTAGGGACGGGTTTATTTCTTTAGGTGAAGTTATTTTTAAGTGAAAAAAATGCAGAATAGATATTACATTTTTGTTTAAATAAAAGGATGTTTAAGCTAATGCTTATGCCACATGATACAGAGAAAAAAGTAAATACACACCCTATTGTACCTTTACCTTGTCAGAAGCACTATGTTGTCACAAATTATTTACACATGTTCAACTTTAACTATTAGGTTCTTGTATATACAGAAGAAGCTGCTAAAAAATGAAACCTGGTGGAAGTTTAAGGCCCAAAACCACAATCTCTTGTTTTGTTTTATTCTTTTGCTTGCTGATTCTGAGAGTTATGCAACCTGCTGAGAAGTTATTGCAGCTTCATGATCAGAAGTGGGAAAAATACCTTAATCACACTTAATCAAAAGTAGTTGGCAATTTGATGAAAAGGTGAGAAATTGTATTTTTAGTCACCATAAAAAGACCAAGTACTGCAGAAAAATACTGAACACCTAAAAGTGTGTCAGGTCATGGAGTAGGAAAAATGTGTCCATGTGTAATTTTAGATGCAAGGATACTTAGTCAATGTAATTAGAGGAGATGGTTTAACTCTTTCTTCCCCATGGTGTTTGTTTCATATAATTAAAATTTAATAATGTCACTGACATCAAAACAGAAACCTCTGTCTTCTTTAGAGCTCCTAAATGGCAAGCAATAGTGAGGTTCAGCACTAAAGGATCATAACATAATAAATCTACTGGACTCTTATTTTTGTTCTTGTTCAAATTAATTTCCTTGAAAATGATTAAAGCTTCTCTTAATTTATTTTTGTAAAATTTAAACTGCATAATTCAGTTCTGAATAAATTTACTCCACCAATTCATACTACTTTAACATACCGACAAGTTTGTTGTTCCATACCTTCCTACTTCTATTTAGAACTAGTAATAAAACATTCCATACCTACGTGGATAAGCCGCAGCCCATGAGTTTGTTTTCTTTACAGATTAGTATTTTATTGCATTGAGAAGAAAAATAATTATTTAATTCTATGGTTTTCTGAAAATTTTGCAATTCATCCTTGATTCCATTCATTACAATTCTGATTCTCATTTAGCGCCAGATGACTTTCAAGAAGTACAACAGATTATGATTCGATCAAACCAAAACGACTATGACTGATTGACCACACAATACAGGAAGTAGAGTAGGACATTAACAAAGGACAAAAGGAAGTAAGAACATTAGGAAAGAAGAGTAGGAAGGACACAAGGAGGGAGAAGTAAGCAAATGAGATAGAAAGGAAGGACAAACAGAAGGAAGAAAACAACATTTAGAAATACAAATATGTTCTATATTCTCATTTTCATTTGCAGGAAAACATTTCAAATAAAAAAGTAACTGCTATACTACAATAAACAGCATACTTAACATGCTATGTTTTCATATTATTATCATTTCCCATGTCGCATCAGCAAGTGCCTGAAACATGCAGTCACTGTTGGCTAAAACAAGTCTTAGAGAAACATTACAGAATACACAATTCCTCTCAGTCTGTGCTTTGAAAATATCCAGAGCCACACATACATATGTGTCTGTGTGACAGAATAGAAAACATTTATCAATTTGCTACTCGACTTCACAAACAACTGCACTGCATCTCAGCTGAGCTGAGTTGCTGGATTTCAGGCTTCAGCTGAAAACACATGAAATTAAAGAGAGAAAAGATTCTGAATAACAGTTCAGAGAGCAAACGTCTTTCTGGGTCCATCTTTCTTTAATGCTGCAGACAGAGAGGGAAGGGAAGTAAGATATGCTCTAAATCCTGGGTGTGTCTCAGGAAGTTAACAGTGACCCCTTATCCATTGTTACTGCATCTTAATAATATACAAACGGTCTGGAAAACAGACTGCTATAAACAATGTAATAGGTTATTGGGTCAAATAACTTCCTTTAAATGGAGGTTGTAGTAAACATGGGCTTCATTATATAAATTTTACTTTAAATAAGTTGTACAACTTAGCTGTTCTCTTAGCATCATGACACAAAAATAATATTGATGTTAAATATTACTGTTGCAGAACTGCAGAAACCAGTCAAACAGCACATTTTTTTAAAGTTCATTTTAGGGGCCTTTATAGCACATTTATTTTGATAAGAAAGAGGGTGAAGAAAGAGGAAGACATGCAGACAGCAGCCAGGGACCAGGAATCACTCCCCGTACTGTAGCCTTTGCACATGGTGCGTCTACACTACCATTTGAGCCAACCAGCTCCCCAAACAGTACTAAGCTTAATACTAAGCAGGAATTAAGAGTGAGAAATTGAAATTAATGCTAATCTCGGCAAGTCAAAAAGCTTCCAACACCCGTTTCAGGCAAGAAGCACAAATATAGTGAGGAAAAGGCAAAAAAACGAATGTGTTTTCATCAAATACTGTTTGGCACTAGGACTAACATGCAATATTTTTTGTTTTGATCCAACTTCCGTGATTCTTTTTTTTTTTTTTTTGTGGCTGTTTTGTTTAATTTAAATGTACAACCTATCTTTTCAACATACTTAGAAGTTTATTTTATAGTTCTTTTAAACAAAAAAAGACCAACCACAAACTGAGTATGCAAATCAGACTGGTTAGGAGGATTAAATACAGGCTAATGGTTACCAAGCAGCATTATGTGATGTCCCTGCTCAAAAACACATTAATGAACAAGTGAATGAATGAATGATTTCCATATTTTTTGCCACAAATTGTATGTGTAGTTTTTTCGCCTAAATTAAATAACCTATATGTTGTAAGGTCGAAGACCAAAACACTGGATAGATGTTCTTTACATAGGTGTTAAAAAAAAAAAAATCAAAAAGTCAATGAACAGAATCTTACTAATATTATAAGTAAGGCATAGATCAAAGGCCTGTTTGACGTCATGGTAGGACGAGTTATCTTGAATAAACATCTTTACATCCTCATTTTGATTGACCTGCTGAGCTACAGTTGTTACTAACTATAACAGTAAAAATCCAATGTTTTTTGTTCCAAATATTTTGTCTATAAAACCCAACTGAAGGATGAGATGAGCACAAAGGTATTACATCTTTGAATAGTCGACTATTACACATTCTGGATGGATATTATTGAATACTGTCAATTTTAAAACGCCCTCTTACGCTTAAGTCATTAGACCTGTGTGA
The DNA here is from genome assembly GCA_903067055.1 of Poeciliopsis paucimaculata. Classification (NCBI taxonomy): domain Eukaryota; kingdom Metazoa; phylum Chordata; class Actinopteri; order Cyprinodontiformes; family Poeciliidae; genus Poeciliopsis; species Poeciliopsis paucimaculata. Next base: position 49,992 of record CAEGAD010011076.1, read on the forward strand.
TAACCGGATGCGAGATCCACCACTCTACACAGGTGTGCGGATATACAGCACTCTGAAATGACGCAAAACAACGTCATTTGGCATCTCAGTGACGAGTGTCCAGGTGTAACCATATGCCAACACATCACGGTTAAAAAAAAAAATCTCACCAACCCAAAGCTCTATTCTTTTATTTAAATTACCTAGTTTTTTAAAATAGTTCTCATAAATGTATCCACAATATAGAGAAAATAAGCGGCTTCCAGATAACGAAGCAGCTTAAAGAGTCTGTCGAATGTTTCTTGAAGTGAAACTGGCACTGCTGGCATTGTTGTCATCTGGTCAGCTGAGTTCTTGAACATGACTGACACCGGGCAGCAGCTTCACTCAACTTACCCGAGAGAACCAGATGCTGAGCTGTGTCTCTGACAGCAGGGCGAAGTAAAACCTCTGGGAGCTGGGCTGGATGTTAAAGGGCTCCTCGGCACTCCTCAGCGGACAAAGCAGCCTCCGGGGCCAGCCGGTTAGAAAATACATGACGGCTGAAACTCCCTCCTTAACGCTCCAACAGTGCGGAGATCCTCCTTAAATAGTTTTTAATCCAGATGACACATTAGCGGCCGTTTTCGTCGGATTAAAAACTTTGGAAGATCTCAGTCTCTGGCACTGCGCAGGTTATCGGTACGCAGTGGCCATAAATATAGATTCAAGCAGCCAGTGAAGCTACGCGGCTAACTTGAAGCTAATGAGCGGTCCAAGGGAACCCAGAGTTCCCGAAAACAAAAGCAAACAGAACCGCCGCGTCTCCACTTAGCGTCCAACTGTGATATGCAAGCATCAAACGGATCGACTAACTTTCGCTCCCAGTGTCGTATCAATTATTTCGGTGTTTTGACCAGAGGTGTCTGTTCACGGCTAAGAGTCCAGTTTTCACTCCACTCTGCCTCACCGTCGCCATTTTTACAAGCGTCTATCCGACTTAACGCTGATTGGGCGAGACCGAAGAGTTCGGGTGGTGTTGAAATGTGACGTAAGCTCTGTGTTATGTGAGAAATGCTGCGAGGAAGACAGAGTGGCTCGACGCTGACATCTGGCGGCGAAACAAAGTACCCGCAGAAACAAAAAAACGGTTACCTTTTTTTTTTTTTTTACCTTAACAAGTCTAACAAGCAGACAACAAATATGTCGGAAAGTAAAATTTACAAGTAAATAAAATTGGAGAAAGCTATAAACCTGCTCGTCAGACCTTTCTGTAAAAAGATAAAATTCCCACTCCAAAAGTTTCTTTCTTTCTTTCTTTCTTTCTTTCTTTCTTTCTTTCTTTCTTTCTTTCTTTCTTTCTTTCTTTCTTTCTTTCTTTCATGGATGGAGAGTAAACGGGTTGAGTCATATTCCACTCCTTACCTACAGGGGGCGATGGCACATGGTTTAGCAGAATCACTCGGAAATGAGACAGTTATTTGCTTAGCATGGTTCTCTCATGGCACAAGGCATTTTAAGCTTACTAAAGTTTGTTATGACTTTAGAGCTAGTATAGTATGCTGTGCTTTAAATAATTCAATATTTGTCTTAAGTCTGCCGCGGCCAAACATCCGGCTGAAGTTCAGGAGCTAAAGAAAGAAAGAAAGAAAGAAAGAAAGAAAGAGAGCAACATGGCTGTGGACATGAGATTACCGACTGTTAAAAACTCAATGTCTCTTTCACATTCTGCTGCCGACCGAAAAGATCTGGTTGTCCCCGGAGATGTGATCACTTCAGACACCGGGTTCATGAGGTACGTAACGAGTAAAACAGTAAAGGAATTTGTTGGACTTGAATTGCCACCCCAATTTTTTTTTTTTTTTTTTTTTTTTTTTTGCTAAATAATCAGCTATAGAAAAATGTGCCAATTTTAACATTTCTTTAAACTGTTATTTGATAAGCGATGCACCAACTTATCTGGTAGAAACTGGAAAAAAAAAAAAAAAATCTGCTGTCTCTCCTAAGATATAAAAAAACAAAACGTTTTTGGATCCTTTTTGTCAAAAGGATAATAATAAAGCTAATTTTCCTTAACATCCTTGGAAAAGCCTGGTCTCCCCATTTCAGATAAACATTACAGAATCTTATCATGAGAGCTTTTCCTGGTGTATTTTGTCGGACTTCGCTGGAGATCTCATGAAATTCACATTGTTTTATGAGGAGGATAATCCAAAAAAGTAACCTTATTTCATTAACAATTAATAAAATTAATGTCTGACATTCTGTTTGGATTCTTGAAACTTCAGCCCCAAATACTGAATAACTCTTGGATGTCTTTGTGAGGATGGAACAGCCAGTAGCATTATCACAAACTTAGAGTTTGGAGCAAATCAATTTCTGCTGTAGATTCACAGATGGTAGTATACTCAGACCTAGAAATTATTTTACAAAATCCAGTGACATACTTTCAGATGTCACTGAAATGTGTGACATCTGAGAAAATGTCACATATTTACAGTTCTCATTTTCCTCCAGGGGTCACGGTACCTATGTTGACGAAGACAAGCTGACGGCATCGGTGGCTGGAGAGGTGCAGAGGGTGGACAAACTAATATGTGTCAGACCTCTTAAGACAAGGTGAGTCACTGAACTTTGAACCCTTCTAATAAGTAGGATAATGGGTATGTGCTGCTATTACTTAGTTTTATACCTTGCTGTGTTTTCTGAAAAATTCTGCAAATGCATTTGAATTATAGAATTTTTTTTTTGACATTGCAGATTTAATGGGGAAGTTGGAGATGTTGTAGTTGGTAGAATTACAGAGGTGAGATTGTTTTTTTTTTACTCCTTATGCTGTAAAAAGAAAATGGAGCTCTAAATGTAAAAAAAAAAACAACAACAAAAAAAAACCCTGAGTTAATATGTTAACATGTAATCAAACTAAGTTTGTCAGATTTAGTTTATTTTCACTTGATTACTTCTAACAAATCACCTCAATTTTCTTAAATTGGATCACCTGTTGTTTTTTTTTGGGGGGGGTGGTAAAAATAAAATTTGTGTGATTGTTTTTGTCCTCTTTCTCAAAAACTGTTGGTCCTCCATTTGTGGTAAAATGTAGGTTCAGCAGAAGCGTTGGAAGGTGGACACCAACTCCAGGCTAGATTCTGTCCTCTTGTTGTCATCTGTCAACCTGCCGGGAGGAGAACTGGTGAGATTATTGAAATGACTTTGATTTTGTTTAGTCATTTTTGTGTTACACACTACAGTGTTTGCTGAAGTGTTTGATTTCACCTTTTAGAGGAGAAGATCAGCAGAAGATGAGCTCACTATGAGAGAATACCTTCAAGAGGGCGATCTCATCAGTGTAGGGCATCATTAGCCTTTTATTGCCTCTGACTTATATTTTACCGTATTTACCGTTTCCAAGAATAATGAGTATTTTTCGCATTTTCCTGTGATTTTTTTACATTTTTTTTCTTTAGGCAGAAGTGCAGTCTGTTTTCTCAGATGGAGCCCTGTCACTTCACACTCGTAGTTTAAAGTATGGAAAAGTAAGTTTTAGTACGCTACAATTATTTCATGGCGGTTTTCTTCTTTCTATGTTGTATTGTGATGATATGCTACGAAGTGATGACCAGTTTACTTCTTCAAGTAAACTTCTTCTGCAGTTCTAAAAAGTTGTTTTTACGTTCCTTATCTTTATCATTAAAAGTTGATTTTTTGTGTGTGTTAAAATTAGTTAAAGATCACTTTGTATTGCTTTAACATTTTAGTCGTCATTTTTCCTTATGATCTGTTTGTCCTCTTTCTCTCAGTTGGGTCAAGGAGTGCTGGTGCAGCTTTCCCCATCTCTGATCAAGAGGCAGAAAACGCATTTCCACAACCTACCCTGTGGTGCCTCCATCATCTTAGGGAATAATGGCTTTGTATGGCTGTATCCCACGCCGGGACAGCAAGAAGAGGAAGCTGGTGGCTTCTACACCAGTCTGGAGGTATATTTAGAACCCACAAACACCAATCAATGGACAAAAGCAGTGGGAGACTCCAGCTCTAATTATTTTTGAAATATAACCGAACTGTGCTTAACTGAGGTTGTTTTTGTACGTGTGTCCTGTCTCTCTCCTCTCAGCCTGTGAGCCTGTCAGATCGAGAGGTGATTTCACGGCTTAGAAACTGCCTACTGGCATTGGCTGCTCATAAAGTGCTTTTGTATGACACAAGTGTTCTCTATTGCTACGAGTCATCTCTGCAGCACCAGGTAGGAATCACAAGGTGTTCTCCAGAAATGTAATCCATAAAGAAGAAATAAAGTCGTATTAAACAAATTGAATGTGAGGCAATCGTGCTGAAATTTCTGCACAATTTAATTGAAACAAAGGACATCTTGTCAGAGGATGGGTCTATGATGAATGTTACAGTTACGACTATAATTTTTTTGTCAATTTAAATGACAGTTTTTTTCCTTAAATTTTTTTTCAAATACAAGCCGAAACATCTTGAAGTGCCATTGCACATGAAGTTTTTTGGGGGGTTTTGTTGATGACTTTTCCTTCATAGCAGAATTATTGAAATATTTGAGCTGTTTGCTTTTATATAAAGATTTGTGTAAATTGCTTATTCTGAATAAAAACTTCTTCTAACTATTTGCTGCAGGTCAAGGACGTCTTAAAACCAGAAGTGATGGAGGAGATTGTAATGCTGACACAACAGAAGCTGTTGGAACACGAGAGTTAAGAAGACACAAACTAAAGTATTTAACCAAAATCAAAGTAAACTCTGTAGAAGAACTTACATGGCTTAGATGGCTTTTGTTGTTTTGTATTTTATAAAACTCATAGTTATTGTTGCGAAAAACTGATTAAAAAATTGGTAAGTTATTAGAAGACATCAGTTGACATCTTTTGATACACAAAGCAATTTTATTGTTTGATTAAATTCTGTAATTTCTATTTTCTCTGGATTCTGTGTGGTCTGTTGTATGGAACCTCAAAGAAGAAAAAATGCACAGAAGTTTTTATGGGCAAACATTTCACATCAGCTAAAGGACATACTGTACATCCTTTTTTAAAGCCTTCACTTCTAAAGTATTGCTGAACTTATTTCCCCCTTTTTTATATACTTACCTGTTACAGTTTATCCCAAAATTATTTATACATATCTGCCAGATTTAGATTTTTAATTTTCATTCAACCAAGATCTTTGTTTCTGATAGAAAATGAGATGGGTATCTCTCAGAAGATGACAATCTTCAAAGCGCTTTAAAGAATTTTTAAAATCTATTTATGGTTCATTAGAAGTGCCATGTTAAATTATTTGTTAAATTAATAAAGAGTGGAAGAATGATGAATTAAAAAGAAGGAAGCCATGTATAAAATTGCAACATTTGACTTAATAAGAGCAGTAGTGTTGTCTTTATTATCACTAAAATTATATTAAGGTGTTAGACATTACCTGCTGTTAATGTCACTCCAAGAGGTAGGGTTTTTTTAATCATCATGATACTTTGCAAGTTGTTCCGAATCACTTGACTAAAATTAAGTTATTCTGTAGTAAACCTTCCAGTAGCTGAAGGAAGATAAAGTTTGTGATTTAAAAACTTCAATTAAATACTATAACTCATTAAAGTATCCCAGAGAATAATTGCAAATGGTAATGCAGAGGGTTTCTGGTAGTGGTCAGTCTTGCACCGATCTCAAAGAAACCTCTGACTGAAGACTTGCTATTTGACAGTCTCATGGCACTATAAGCTGCTTGAATATGCAGCTCAATATTCGAGTAGCAGAGATATTTCACAGTAAAGCCCTGGGCAATCCCATCAGTTTTTGGCAAGCACCACTAATCCACCTCACTTGCTTTAGCTGTTGCTCTTCAAATCTATATTTGGCCGTATGGTTTGAAAGTCAGGCAGAGGGATGTTGGAGGTGAGGATATAATTTTTTCCCATTATTATTGATGAAACAAATTCTTTGAACTTTCTCCTTTTCTTCAGTCCTGCTCTGCTTCCATGAAGCCTCCTTTTCAACTCTGACATTTGGGCCAAAGTGCAGGTATTTTTTGAGATGCTCATCAGTGGCTTCTGTGTCAGAGTTCTAACTGAAATCAATTGTTGAGCTCTAACTGCATCTAACCAGTATCACAGTTCAAATTGTTTCGAAGTGTAAGTCTAATTGTAACAAAATATGTTCATGTGTCTGTAACTAATCAGTCTTACTAGGTTTGTATCTGAGCAGTTGTGAAGCCCCATCAGCTCCAAAGCACTATCCCACGCATGAACGTGACGTCAGACGTTGCACCACCCACATTTTTCTGTAAACCACCTTGCGTATGGAAGTATGGCGGCCTCAGCGGAACAACTGCTCCTCGGCTAAAGTTTACTGCTCCGGTTTTGACGTGAAAGCGATGAATAAGTACGCAAACAGAGCAGGCGGGATCGACGAGCTCGGTTGCTGTGAGCGTTGGACAGGGCTTGCAGAAAGAGTCGCTGTTATTTGGCCGGCGGACTTCACTGAACTTCTCTTCGCCTCCTTGATTGAAGCGTCTCCACTCCGGGTATCAGAGGGGGAGAAGCTCCGTAAGACGGGGAAAGTGGACACGGAAGTTGGAAACTAAGTCATTGCACTGACTTTGAAAAGTCCAGTCGTAATGTGGGAATGTACGGTGCTGAGACACATTTGTTGAGGTGTTTTAGCGCACTTGTCCGAAATTGTCGGGAAGCAGCAAGAACCAACTGTTGACTGCCCGATGTGCATTTAGGGTCTGCGCGCTGCATACCACCAGCAGACGTTGGTTAGCTTTCATGGCTCCGGCTAACCAACAATTTCACTGTTTCTCTGACCACGTAAGTTATCACACGTACATATTTTTGTTAACGATTTAGAGGCAAAATAAGTTGTTTCCAAGTGGTGTAAAATATTTTAATTTACCAATGTTGCCGGTTGCTGATGATTAACTGTTTATTGCGAGCTTTAACAGCTGAGTTAAAGGTACTCCAATTCTACGTGTTACGTCTGAATTATCAAGGGTGTAGTGTAGAATAACATTTAGCCGTTTTCTAAAATATGAAAATCAAAATTAAAAGATGTTCATATATTTCAAGATTATTATGCATACAGCAATATTTTTTTTCCTTTGAAAAATAACTCAAACTGATTGCTTTTCAGACGTGCTGTTCATTAAGTGTTCAATTTATCTACCACATTTAGGATGCAATCTAAAACTTTAGCCATCAATAGCTGTTTGAGTTACTAATTTAAAAAAATGCATACATGTCCATAAGGCTCTGCACGTTTTCAGGCATGTCCTGTGAATAGTTTTTAGGTTTATTATGGTAAAATAGAGATGCACTTACGAGGCTTCCTCTTCCCAAAATCAATTTCCTGAGCTCTGGAAGGCCCAGGAAAACAATTAAAATCAATTAGATTTTAAGTGATTCAGAAGATTAATTCTATCGGTTAAACAAAACATGAAAAGGAATACATGTAGGGATGGGCACTTGTATCATTTATTGCATGGTAATATGGAGATTTGCTTCGACAAAACTCTTAATTGAGTATGTTTTCGAACACCCTAACAGGTAGTATGGCAGGTATTATCTGTTTGCTGTCAAAACAATATTTATTTATCAAATCATGCTAAATGTAGCTGGCATATGGATTATTTTTTTAAATGACATTTTTATTTTTGGTGTTTGACAATCTTTGTATTGCCACGTGTATCATCATTGTAATAAGTGTAACAAAATGTTCTGATTAGATTTTTTTTCCCCATATAGGTTTGCTATAGTTCATGCAAATTGGATTGAAGTAGTAGCAGTTTTGAATCTCAGAAGTAGTTTTGAACCTTAATCTGAATTAATCGCCTATTACACTCAGTAAATGCTAAGTGCATCCTATTGGTTAAAGCACTTTATAGGAGTGCACTGACTTTTCTGCTGGCCAAATTATCAACGCCAATTTCCTTAATTTTGAGAGATCGGTGATCGGACAATTTTTCCATGTGAAGCCGTTTTTATCTACTGATCTTATCTACCTCACAAAGGTTTAAAAATCAACCACTGTCCTCTTCTGCTGTCATGTAAGAAAGGTTTGGCTGATTTAAGGTGTAGAGGACTGGCCCACCACGTCATGTCTGCACATTTGTAGTCAGTAGTCAAAATTGGAATCAGCAGGTCAGACTTTTTAAAGATTGGTAATCAACAATCAGCCAGAAAACTGCAATCGGTGCACCGCTAGCATTTCAAGGTTGTAAATATTAGAAGTCTTTTTTTTTTTTTCAGTTTTTACTTTGGTGATCACCAACCAGCGATTGCAATTTTGATAAGTGCATCTAGGATGAGATACATTTTTTGTAATACAAAAATGTTTAAGAATCCAGAAAAAATTGTATGTCAACATTTTGTTTTGGTTCTGTGAGCCCTATGTTTAATTTTCTTCTGTATAGTAAAGTTTTTTTTCTTTTTTTTTTTTTCTTTTTTCCAGAAGATAGTATTTCTTTAAATACAACTCACTTTGGAAAAGCTGGAATCTTATGGATAATTTGCAGAAAAGGATAACCAATTCAAAGGGTAAAATATGGCTGTTGACCAAGACAGTAACAGACTTAGTACATGCTTGTTGTTATGATGTGGGAAGTATTTTGATGATAGTTTGAATTCACAAATCACAAAAAAAAAATCAATATACACTGCAAGTGTTAACTTTATTCTATGTTAAACATGTGGGGACAAGTCCATCAGAATCTGTGTGTATTGTTCCATTTTGCAGGCACCACTCTTTAAACTCATTAACACATTATTTTGAACTGCTGTGTTGAGAAAATCTTTCTCAGTTTTTGAAACACCAAATGTGAATAATTTGATCTCATAATACTGTTTTGCTCCCCTCCGTTAACAATAATAATTTGGAAAATTATTGTTTAGCGCAATTTTGGCCTTATTTAAGTTTGCAGAGGCAATTTAACAATATCAAAACACACTGGAGTTAAAAAAAATTGCAATTTCAAAATGGCAAAAATTTTCCATTTTTGGCGTTCCCAAAGTAAGGTCTTTTTGTGAGATACCAGGGAAAGAATTGCAGTGACCTGAGTTGTCCCCAGCTGTATGCATCACAAAGTATTTCCCAGTTGTTGCTGTGCACTGCCAGTAACTGGGTTGAAAGATGATTTCTACACTTATCATGCTTGCTAAAAAGACCAGTGTGGCTGCTGGAAATATTTTTGGCTGTTAAAAACACAGACAGTTAAGGTGTAGAAATTAAATACATTTCACTCTCCATGAGGTTACTGGGTTTCAAAACTACATCTGGGAAGCTATCAGCTGGTTTACAGACAGTAAAAAAACTTTAATATGGTCACAAATTTTTGTTCTAAAGTAATAAAAGTTAGCATAGCAACAGTATCTCATACCTAATCTTTAGAAGTTATTGTTTCTGAATCAGTTTTTCAGATGGACCAGAATCATGTTACTGATATCTGTATTGAATTGTAAATGCACTTATTTATTTATTTTCAGATTCCCCCTGAAATGGCTTGTTTTGTCTTGTGAAGCGCGGACGCTCCACTAATGTGTGACACACGGAGTCCTACTGGTGTAACTTTGACCTGAATCACCCGTTCTCTCAGAAGGGACGTTCTGAGGCAGGGAACGGGTCTCCTGTGTCCCCCTGAGCCTCTCCCTGTCTGGTACCCAACTGTGGAACGGGTAACAACTGATACCAGCTTGGATAGTCCCGGCTGCAGCCTGGCACCCTGCCCTTATGGGGCAGCAGCCGGGGAAATTTGTAGGGGACCAGAGGAGACCCAGTTTGCCAGCTTTCATCAAGGGGGGAAGAAGGGACTCATCACGCCATGTGAGCCAGCCATGGAACGTTTTCGATAGACACGGTAAGATCAGATCTCTTTCATAAAGTATAAAGAAATAAATTATTTTCAAGCAAAACAGAATAGTTGCTTAGTTAGTTTTGTGCATCATATTTGCATAGATCTACAAACACATACTGAAATTATGTTCTGTCCCCTGATTTCATATTTTAGCCTTAAACCAGGCTAAAATATGATTTCAGGCTAAAATCATATTTCAGGCTAAAATAATATTTTAGCCTGAAATCAGGCTGAAGTTCATCAAGCTGAAGTTGAACAGTGACAAAATAAGTACTGTCAACGATGACAGTTTTGAACTGCAGTGAAAATAAATTTAATTAGATTATTTTAAAATAACTTTAGTGATTTTATTCGCTAAAAATGTGCGTATTCAACTCACCTTTCTTTGCCAAGATCATTATCAGTATAAATTATGACATCTGACTTTAGTGTTGACTGTTGGTTTAGTTCTGTATGGCACTGAAAAGTGGCTTTAAAAGCAAGAGTAGAAGATGAATTACTGAGAGTTTAAAGAAAAATAATTAATTAGTGGCCATTACTGGAGCTGTGCAATGTGAGAAAGTCAGTAGTTATTGCAATTTTAAAGATCTGCTTGCACCTAGTATTTGTTGAATCAGTTAGTGTTGTCACAATGAACAAAATTATTGAAATTCCAGGTTTTTAAAAAATATTTGTTAGCCCTATTTATTATATTGGTAATGCAACTAACCAACTGAATAACAGACATGCAAGAACACATTTAACAAGCCTATAAGAACATCTGACAACAAAAAGTTGTCAAAAAAGACTCTTTCTCTTGCAAAACATGGGACTCCAGGACGACAATTTTAGTATCACAGAGACATGACTCTTAAAACATAAAGTAACTCAGGAATAACTACTAGTAGTTGTGACATCATGCCTTCATTTCTTGCTTTCCCAGCGGTTGTGTGACCTTTTATTGGATTTGGCTATGAAAATGCCATTGATTTGGTCTGTGTCTTTATTATCCAGAATAATAAAACATATAACACAGATTGCAGGAATTTCTGCAGTCTCTTACACATTGACTAAATAAGGTAATGAATATATTTGACAACTTATCTCTTCCTACCTTGTTCAGTCGGAGATAACTAAAGGTAAACCTGTTCAATTGTGATGTTTTTTCCCCAAGTTAAAATTAACCATAACACAAGAATATAAATTTCACCATATTTTTAGTTGAAATTGTTCAAAATTAACACATTAGATTATTGAATCTGTTATTCTTTCACATGTACATTTGTAGATTGTTTCAAATGTCATCAACATGTTGCAACAAATTTTGGCAGGGGGATGTAGACCGTAAAACTTGTCAGAGCGGTCTAAGGCTATTATGTCATGACTTGTGGGGCGCATGCTTTGTGCAACACTGAAACAAGAGCACTGTAATTGCACAAAAACTCAATATTTTGATTATATTTTGATATTTGCATTGAAAGCGCATGTTATAGTTATATACTCTACACTTTGCAGAATATTTGATTTAAAAAGCAGGATAGAGTCCAAACAGAGTAGAGTCACAGCTAGTGAATACTTTAGCGTTAAATTAATTGATAAATTACTTCATAACGTACTATGCTATATGTGTCCAAACCTTCTTGTCTTCAGGAACCCTACTTAAATCAACAATGACAGCCTACCTCCTCCCTATTCACTACCATATTTCTGCTATCCACTTTCAGTCAATTTATCAATTGAAATATCAATTTAAATGAACAGAAACTGTTTTCACAATAAATCAGTTTCATAAAATGGACAAATTATCCCTGTGGTTATAAATCTATTTATCCAGAAATTTGTTGTCAGAATGTCTGCAGAAATAAATGAAAGGCTCTTGTATTTTTTTTTAACCATCTAAAAAGGGTATAAGAGAAAAAATAATTGAAAACACTGCCTGAGTATAATAGTGTTCTCATTAACCATTAAAAACTTGTTTTTTTCCAAAAACATCTTAATGATGAAAAAACAGACTTCCATACAGGTTGTTGGAAGTCTGTATGAAGAGTCCAAGGTCTACCTTACCGTTTACTTTGTCGGCTGCATTAATACATAATGTCATTTGAATTTTTTTCTTTTGACTTACCTTTCTAATTCAGTTTAATTGTAAAGCTTCATGATGATGCAGTAATAAACAATTATATATATATATATCTGTTTGTAATGCTGTTTGAAGAAACAGAAATATAGCCATTTGCAAAGTTGTTAATTTTGTCCTAATGAGCTACACTAATAAAGTGCCAAAAAAGGTGCCAAAAAAAAGTTTAGGCCATCTTAGATTTTCATCTCATAATTTTCTTTTGCACCTAATTTGAAGCATGATGTGAAACAACAATAACTTCTCTATTTGAAACATGCTGCCACTGAACAGCGTGCAGTTATGTGGAATAATCTGAGGAGTAATTTCCTATTATAGAGCCTCACAAACAGGTTTTCCAAGGTTAACAGGGGACTTGGGAGGGGGTTAACCACCATCAATTGCTGCATAGACAATTGTATATCTTTTAAATTGAGAGAATCTGAAGGACAAATAGACATTTCATCATGTATGACTCAGGTCTGGCAGAAACATATTACCAACAAGTACAGTTCTGGGGTGGATTTGCTATGCTCAAAACCCCCCTTTTATGCTAATTGTCAGTGATGATAGCTTCTTTTGTATCCACAGAGATATAAAACTTGAATATGCCAACAAAAGGAATAGTCAGACATTCAGAAATGACGCTGTCTTATTTGAGATTGATTTAATTTAGTCAGATGAGGGAAAAAGTGTTTTGGAATCTGGAAAAGAAATCTGAAAAAAAAAAAAACTTTTATCCTGTTGAAATACTTTAACTTTTAAGCCACTTACACCCTTCAGTCAGCAAATTACATTTCATTATTTTAAATTCCAGTAACTCTCCTCTTCTGGGAAAATATACCCTTTAGCTATTGCGGTAGGTAGGTTCTGAAATGATTCAAATCCAGCTGAAAAACTACTCCACAGAATCCAGTGTCATTATTTATTAAAACTAAGATGAAGTATGCTCAGAAAACAATAGAATTTAAAGTGGCTGTGCTTTAATTTTTACTCGTTTGGCTTGAGCTAATATGCACTCTCCTACTCAATTTTTACATACCCTATTCTAGTGGAAAGTACTAGGCTCTGTAATAAGTACAAATTTACAAGTTTAATATTTCTGAATACCTTATTTGTACACAAAGATGGCAATGTTTGGATTGATAAACTGCTTGTTAAAATAAATTTGCAGCTTATGTTGGTATAAACATCCTCTGTAAAACAGCATTAGCCATTCAAAACTATCTTTACATATTCGTAAAACGCATCGGACAGTGATTGCCTTTGTAAGATAACTCTGCCCACTGACTCAAAAGTCTTGTTTAACGCAGAGGGGAACATGTCAAGTAAGGTCAGAAAAGCAGAGTGAAACCTTTTGTTGGTTAAAAAGTTCGGATTTTGCAAAGGGTCAGCAACGGGGCATATTTGTTTTCCCTTTCTGCCCCCTTTCCCTTGTGATGAGCAGGTTAGGCCATAAGAGGGGATGTGAGTCACAGTGCAGGAGCAGGGCAGCAACAACAGCTTTATGTTTTTTTTTCTCTTCTTCTCAGTGAGCTTTAGCTTGTTAAAAGTGGGATAACCAGCTGCCTTGCTCCTTCCCAGCAGGCAGGTTCAGACCTCTGCATGCAGCTGCCTGGGAGAGAGACACAGGCAGTAAAGAGGCAAGCAAAGACCTGTCTGTTCTTTGGCTTCATTGTGTACCGTACAGTGGATTGGTGAGATTTCACTGGCTGGTTAGTACCGATTAAAATATTTGAAAATGGTTGTGATGCGCCTAGAATATTTTTAGCTGACTTTAATGTTTTGTTTTGTTAAAAAAAAAAAAAAAAACAGTATATAAAAACATACAAACTGATGTACCATGGAATAAGTTAAAAGCAGAGATATCTTACCAGGTCTGTCCAAACATGCCAGATTCATCTGATTACTTTTTTTATTATAAAAGCTTAGTAGGTAGTTAGAAATAATTTTTTCTAGTCGATGTCTATAATTAAAATGTATTGCAGAAGTATCCGTGCCACGTTGAACTTAAACTTTAGATTGCTATCACAATTTCAGTGCAACTTGAAGTAGGTATCCTCTCTATCCTAACTAATTATTTTATACACTTATACTTCAAATGGGTTGATGTACTTTGAAACGGTTTCATACAACTGTGACGTAGATCAGTAGCCACAAACAGGAGGAATCTTAAGTTCTTTTTACTCCCTTTTAGCATTCCTGTCCCTTTGGCAGGTGTGCCTTACGTTTTGGTAATGGCTGCTGATTGTGTCCTAGAGGCCCTATTTATTAAGCATTCCCATAACCAAGCATTATGTCACAGTTTGGTTCATTTGAGTAGATAAATTCAAGCCATGTTTCTTTTGTGGCACTAGAACATTTTAGTGATCCCTTATTCATAATTAAAATATGCATGTTGTATTTATTAACTTTTATTTTGTCATCAAGAGTAATTAAATGCATATTTGTTGTTTATCCCCAACAAATTTATCAACATGAGACATTCTTTCATACGGTTAACTTCTGATTTTATATTGAAGTAGCTTATTTCTGAGGGAAAAGGTGCCAGGCTAGGTTCTTTAGCCAGCCGGACTAGTTGGGTGACAGGAAATGCATAGGCCATTGACATGCCTTTGCTTGCTCGGTAGGGCACACCAGGGCTTCTTTTTTTCCCCCCCTGAACTTCAGCCGAGACCTTTCTAGTTCTATGTCTGAATTCTGGGCTAGCAAACCATTTAGATGATTAGAAGCAAGATGAAAAGAAAACACACCAAGGTAACTATAAAAGTACACGATATTCATCTGATGCAGATGAGCATAGTGCATGAATGAAGCAATCATGTTGATGTTTCTGAAGGAGACTTAAGCGCTCGGACATGGAAAAGCTGTTATCTGCTGAGAAACTGGTTCAGCATTCCTCAGATGTTTCCAGGAAGCATAACATTCACGTCTTAAACATTCACCTACCTCTGCATTAGCTACACCTGTCCAATTGTTGATACAAATTAATAATCAGGAAATCATCTGGACTCTACTGATTTTGAACTGGTAATCTATTGGGTCTTCCACACCCAGACTTTGCTTGGATTTACAGAGACTGGTCTGAAAGGATGGACTTGTGTCTGGACAAACTTACCTCATTAAGGTCAAAGGAGACAGAGTGGCAGAGTGGTTTGAGATAATACACGGGCAACATTAGCTTGTTACAGTGAAGGTGTATAGAATATCATCTCTGAATGCACAATATGTGAACCAACTACAGCAGTCTAAGGCTGCAGTTCTTAACCGATTTTTATTACCAAAATAGGTTAATAAGATATTGAGAAAATTTGACCTAATAAAGGACTGATTGTCTCAATTTTAACTTGGGCACTGGCATGGCAGACCGAGAATTTGGCATGGACCCATCCTGCTTCATGTGATTCGGAGTTCAGATTGTGGTGGTGTAACATTCTAATAGAAATTTTTTTGTCACACTTTGGGCCACTTCGACACCTGTTAAGCATATTTTATCCAGCACAGCTGAGAGCTGTTGCTGACATGACATGATCTGATCTCGAAGTGTACTAAGGTACTATGTTTTCAAATCTGAAACCATAAAAACTTTCTATTTCTTTTTAAATACCTTTTGGTATGAAGTAATAATATGCTTTATTGTTTCCAAACCATGCTATCAAGCGGTTCACCGTCTCTCTATACTTAACTTCTTGATCATCTTTGATAAACCTGACAACTCCAGAGTCATCTGTGTATTTCCACAAATAACAGGAGTCTGCTTTGTACTGGAAGTCTGAGGTGCACCAAGTGAAAAGGAGTGGTGATGATGATACTGTGGTATTTTCACTAAAGGTTGACTATCAGCAAATGCCTGTTGTGGACTGTGTCTGTCATTTTATAACTGTCATTTGATTGCTACTTACAAGCAGGATAATGCATGACGTCGGAAAGCTCAAATCATCCAAAACTAATATCTTAAAGATGACATTGAATTTACTTCTATTCACATTACAATTCAGGTACATAAAGCATTAAATGGGGTATTGGGTCATGCATGTCCAACCGACCAATCTGCAGGAATTTTTAGTGCCCTTTGAATTTAAGCTGTGAAGAATTAACAGTTTTGAAGGCAAAATGGATTATGTCCCAGTACCAGCACACTATACCTGATAAAATCATAATAGTGTACACAGATGTGCGCATTTGTTCATGAGGGCAAAAAACATTTGACGATTCTTTTATTTTAAATTTTTGAAAGAGGAAATCTATTAAACTAATTGTTGGTCACATAAAAAAAAAATCCGGGTGCCAGGTGTATATTTTTGTCAATAGATGCTGTTTATCTATTGGGCTAACCATATTATTTTTAGTCGGTAAATTTTTTTGTTTTTATTGAAAGACTAGGAATCCTTGGAGTCTAGAGACCAAAATCTCTTCCCATAATTCTTCCTTATTGTGCATTTGTGTGTGTTTGTATGGCACACGTTGACACACAACCACAGAGCAGCTCTTAGTAATATTCATTGAGACCAGCTGTTAGGCCTCTGGTGGCTTGTCCCTTGACCTGGTTGGCTATGTCTCCAAATTTGAGTGCAACATTAGACAAAACTTTAATGAAATACTCATGTGAAGTCCCTGACACAGCTAATTAAAACACATACGAAAATCCTGTAATAAAGTTTGTTTGTGCTAGTTTTTAATCTAATCTATTTAAGGTTCACCAACTTGGCTGATAATGATGGTGCTAGAATATGTGGCGTTGTTAGGACTGATTGTTCAGTGATGTGTGAGCGTTGCTGCAGAGGCCTTTTCTGTCTGGAACACACGATTGTCTCTGGCCAGATGACACATCACTTCCCATCAGTGTTTTTTCCTCTCATCAAGTCTTGGCCATGTGGAAAACAAATTTCCCTTTATTGTCACACTAATTAATGACCAGCTTCAACAGTTTAGTGAAGAAAAGCAAGGGAGTTAGTTGCTTTACCATATCACATCCTGCAATCTGTATTTACTAATCTCTTGTGCTGGTCGATAAAAGTTGCTGATTAATGAAACCAAACAGTACTTAAGAAGAACTCTGAGAATTTATCTGAAATGAATAAACATAAGGGGTATTATTATGATAGTGAGATTTGTTGGTTACAAAATATTTATGGGAAGTGACCATTCTGAGATCTTTATGTATTAATGGTTTGTTTTGGATTTTTACAAATAAATACATTTGAACCCCTTGTAGTCGCAATCAAGATGAGCATATGTTTATATGTAATGTTTGTCTGTCATTTAAAGGTTATCCAGGCTGTTTTCAAAAGCTTTTTGAAATCATAAACGGACATATAAAGCTGTAGCTGTGCGATGTTGCCACAGCGGAGTTTGTTTTGGAGTTTTTATTGTCCTGCTCTAGTGTGACACCCAGTGGTTTTCTGAAGTTGATCTGCTCTCCTTTTGTAAGATTTACTAATCCCTGTAATCTATTTTAGTTTTTTGTACATTTTCCAAGCTTTATTTTGAAAAAGTTTGCTTTTTCTGCTTGGAAAAGCAAACTTTTCCAAGCAGGCCCATTTTTCAACTTTAAGTATGCCACAAAAGTTGCATGCCTCTGATAAATTATAGCTTTGTTTTTTTTATTAAATTTCAACACTAACATTCATTCAGCATGAAAAAAGTTTCTCGGCTTGATGTTTGCATTCTGCCAAAGTCTTAATATTGTCACCTGTACTCTTTCCATTGTAGCATGCGAAATTCCTCTGCAGGGAAAATAAGGCCAATTGTGTAACCCTGTGCTCTGCTTAGTATGACCACATTCTTCTTGGGTTCCTGCCAAAACATTTCTCTTGAGCCTATCCGCTCTGCTTCCAAGAGAATCACATGTTTGTATCTGGTCTCTTGCATCAAAGGTGGGTTGAGTAATATTGCCTATTATGCTCAGAGACAGGAGTGAGAGTTAAACATTAGGACAAGCTGCAGCAGTAAGGAGAAATATGCAATCCTCTGTGCATTCACCTTTCAAATAACTGGTACGGTTTCCCTCATTCCCTCGTTCTTTTCTCTGTTTTAATTATTGGATCTCTTTTGTAATTGTTCCATGTTTTTGAAAAGTTTAATTTTTCTTCAGATAGTTGCAAAGATTAATCACCTTCAGCCTATTTACAGAAGAAACCCTGACCTATCTGAACTAGCGTTTATGACCTAAGTAAGATTTAAACTTAAATCTTACTTAGATTTAAATTTACCTTGTTTTGGATATAAACATTTATTCTTCAGGTATAGCATGACTGATAAACATGCACTTGATTAACCAAAATCTGATTATTTTATTTTTCTTACCAAGAATATTATTCAGTATTTGTTTTTGTTAAACAGTTTATCTATGTTGTATAACATTTAACGCCCACAGCTACAAGAGACGTTCATAACTTAAGTATAAGAAGAATTTTTCTTAAAGATGTGGAAAGTCCTATAAAAGTAGTCCTTTGTGATTTATAGTTGATTTTTTTTGTCCATTTTGAAGCTCAGTAATGGCATCATTGTAGTCTGAAATCAACAACTTATCTTTCTCTCCAATTTGCATATCCACACACAAAATTCACATTTGCATGCTCAGAGAATGCCTCCAAGTGAAGTTAGGAATGCAGTCTGAGAATCTGTTGCCACCTGGCTCCATGCACACACACACACGCGCGCACGCACACACGTGAATGCTCGTGCAGGGAAAAAAAACTTCCCCTACTGCCTTTCCTTGCTCCATGCCCAAGCAGGCCGCTGCAGCTCCGGACACAGCTGTTGTTTTCTCTACAGACAACCTGTTACCTCAGACGCCAGAAAGACAGGGCTGGGATCAGCTCAGTGTTGCTGTCTTATGCAGAAAACATTTCTCATCTTACTTACTGACAGACAATTAAGTTGGATATGATTTAAAATTTGGACACTTTTTTTTTTTTTTTTGCTAAAAAACGTTAAAATATCACTACTTGTGAAGTTTTCTCCTTTAAATGGTTTCATTTCAGTGCACATTGTTTGGCTTTTGCTTTACTTTTTTTTCCTCTGCCAGCTCAAATTTGACTTTATTGGTGTTCTGTCCTGTTTCTTGGTTTTGCATTAAACTCCTCTTCATAGCGCTGTAAGAGGATAAGATTGGGGCTGTAAAGCTAGCTGCATCTGGATCCACTTAGACGCTGAGAGAAGCCTGAGCAGTTTCACCACTGCAGTTCAACACTGTCTCATAGTCAGTCTCTCCTCTGTGTATCTATTGCTGTTTTTACTCAGGCGGGTATTTAGACGAACGGGGTCTTTCCCCAGGCATCTAGATAACAATTCCAAAGCATTTACAGTTGACAGTAGAAAAATGTGCACAATAGACTGTTTTCTCTCCTTTTTCTTATCGTGTGTCAGTTTTTATCATAGTGCTGGCATAGAATGACAACAACATTCTTAAATAAACTCCATTGTGACCACTTTCCTCGAGAGGTGACCTGATTAGTAAGTCTTGCTGTATGTAATTTAATCATAATACAGATTTCAAAGTTATGCATAATTTTATTCACATTTCACTTTTATGCACCATTTTGTGTTGGTCTATTAAGTAAAACTTCAAGACTTTAAAAGTTTTTGGTTATAATCAGAGGTGGTGTTTGGATATTCCAGTTGAGAACAAAAACATTTCACTGCTTCACTATTTTTTTCTTTGCAGTCAACAAAGAATGTTAACATTTTCTAATATGTTTATTTTATCAAAAGTACTCTAGCATTTCAGAGAATGGACACTATAAAACTGTCTGAAGATGTGGTTTGATTTAGTTAATTATTGAAATTCTTAGACAACAATAAAACTTCAAGAAAATTGTAAATGCCTCTTGACACCGATGACCCTAAACACGGCATCGTTGTACCCTCTCTATGCTGCCATACAGACTCATTGCAATTGGGGCCAGTTGACCCCTAAAGCGGCTAGGTGCAATTATTTTTATTTTTTTTCTATTTCCTTTATTTAACCAGGTAAGCCTCATAGAGATCTGAATCTCATTTTCAAGAGGGACCTGGGCAGAAGTCTGCAATACACAGTAGCCTGGTTACAAAATAAAACTAATAAATACATATGGCAAGTGGAAAGCATATTCTTTCATACCAGTAATGTTTAAGATTGCTTTGTCTTAAATGCAGGGGAGTAACTGGGTTAAGCTCAGAGTGAGCTAAAAACATTGACTTAAAGCTTTGGTTTGACCTCTCTTTCTTTCTTCTTCATAACTGTAACTCAATGAGAGCATATAAAGTTCTGAAAAACCTGACTTTGGCGGTAGCTGGTCATTTTCGTTTTGGTTTGGTCCCGCTTTCTAAAGTTGTGTGGCAGAAAGTAGACTCTGCACATAAATATTCTGCATGAGTTAAAATTTAAAACAGCCCAGTATGCATGTCTGCACGGTCATACCAAGCTTAAAGGGCTGGTCTAAAAAAAAAAAAAAACTATGAAAATATTGGTACAAATACATGCCGTTATATCTTACTTTTAATTTAAAATAACATTTAAATGTTTGAGTACTTTGGCAAAGTATCTATCAATGGCAATTCAATTCTGTAAAACAATTCCAGATTTATTTAATTTAATCTATTTCTTTTTTCAGTTTTATCAGGCTGTTGTTTTTGGAATTAAGCAAAGGGTTTTGCTGTTTTTACTTGTGGTCAAAATTTATGAGTGTCATTTACGAAAGTTTAGCTTGCTCTGTGCCAACCCGTTAACTGGGCAAGTTGCATCAAACCAAAAGCCTTGAAAGGTTAACTCAAATGTAACTGCCTCTGAACTACTTCATCATAAAATCTGTAAAATAATTACTTTTATTTCTGAGAAGTTCTGGCTACAAACGGTGTCAGCAGTGTGGATTTTAAACCTTGAACTAGAGCGATGACCAGTTCATTCTCGAGTGTCCACTCCTCCCTGTGGACTACACTAAGTGGCAAATTATACGGAAATCTAAGTCCCCTAGTTTCATCTGCTGGTCTGCATGCCTCAGACACTCTGGCTACATTCAGCAGAGGGCTCAGAGTAAACAGCCACATGTGCAAACACACATCCACGCATTCAGAATACCTGCTTCCTGAGAGTCTATTCTTCTCTTTTCTTTCCACCTGACTATTTCTGATTGCTTTAAATGTTAAGTTAAGACAAAGAAATTCTTGGTTATGTACAGTGAACAAAATGTATTAGAAACAGCTTTTTGTACCCTCCCCCCTTCTTTTTTCAAACTCTGTAATTAGAAAGCTTGTTGGTTTAAGTGCATATATGACTCCTCTTCCACATAATAGATGAACGAGATTTATAGCAAGTGTTGGCTGGCCCCATTTTTACCACTGTCAGTGTGATTATGGTTATATCCTAGTGTGCCAAGTCAAATGTATGATTAGCAGTAAAAGTTGAAATAAGAAAATGGCAGTCATTATACCAGTATACTGGTTTTTCATTAAGATTTGGAGAAAAGAATTGTGTATCCAGGAAGAGTGAGAAACAAAGCACCAGCAACCATCTCGTGGGTGGATGTACGTCAGCTAACTGTTAACATATTAGTCCACAGTATAAAACGCGAGCTATTCCGCTATGAGCTCATTTCCAAACAATGTGCTTCGTGCCTCTCCATCTGCAACCTTTTTTCCTCTTGCCTCCATTTTTACAGCCCCTCTTCTCTTGCCCTCATCCTCTCATCTTCCCCAACACTATGTGGCTGCGGTAAGTTAATCGGCCTTCCTCAGAGCTCTAGGAAGCCTGCATTTTTTTATAATTGGTGTTTTGGGGTGGTGCATGAGATGTAGGCAAATGTTTGTCATACTGACACTGCATTGATGATGTGGGTAGGGAGTGTGGGGGGCATCATAGTGCCAAATGATTTGAGGTTCAGCACACAGGGTTTAAAAGTCAGACTAATGCCATGTTGATGGATTTCTGTGATTGCAGATGTGACAGACACATAAACATCCATCATAATGATATCGAGGATATTATTGTGTGTTGTATTAGCTGTTAACGCCACAGATTTAATGGCTTCTTAAAAGATTTCCGCGCTCGTGGAGTTTTGGATTGAGTGATTTTTGTTCTTTCTGTGCAGCTTTTAGGTGGCTTTAAGAGCATAAAATCTCTTATCCAAACATCCAGATTCTTCTTGTCATCTTTGACTTGTTTTCTATATTTGAGTAATTGTTATAAAATGATTATGGAACTTATCTTTTCCATTTTAGATCTGCAGTTAGCCTTATTAATGCTGCTAACATTACTAAAATGGGATTCACTGTGTGCCATTAATAGAGCTTTAACTTAGCTTTAAAATTTTCAGAAGGCTGCTGTCATTTCCATTCCAGCATGCCCCATGGCAAAGGTTAAAAGCTTGAAATGTTGTCTTTTTGTCTACTTTCTGGTTCTCTTGCCGCTTGAACGAACTAAATGCGTAGAAAAAATTGTTACATTTTAAATAGTTTTATACATCTCTTTGGTATGATTTATTTGAGCACCTCAAATGCTCAAAACAACTGAGACTTCTTTTCCTGAGAAACACCTGCACACCGAAGAGGGTTGTTTGTATCATAAGCTGGTAGCACTTATGAATAGAGCCTTACTGATTTAAAGAGGATCAGATTTTTAAGTTTTCAACCAGCTGGTCAGTGCAGATCACCGTACAGGGTCGATTTTACAATATATTCCTCCTTTACACATAAAACTCACCAGTTAAATCAGATTTACTGCTTTAGTACACTAGCGTCATTAAGTACGGGAAGTTTGCATCTACGAGTTTCACAACAATTGCAATCTGTAATATTTTCAGATATTTACTGATGGAATCAGCAGTGACACAAAAAAGTTAAAACAGCAAAAGCAATCTAACTCAAACTGCGTAGAGTTCTTTTAACCTCTTTAGCTTATTGCTACAACAATAAATTATGATTCTTATCATTTTCCCCCAATAACTAACTATATGATAATTGTCCATCCCTTCAGGAATTGAGAGGCAGAGGTGTAAGAGTATGTAAATATTTACATACTACGAGACCACTAGTTTCCAACATGTGCTCAATGTTGTGCGCTTCATATGTAGGTTTTTGTTCTCTTTACCTATGGTCTCCCCAGTAACACAATTCCACACATGTAGATGCATATAATACAGTGATACTGTTTTCATTTTGATGAATTCAGATGCTCTTTTTTTGTTCCCTTTTGACATGAAAGTATGGAAAAAATGATCTAGTTAGGTGACAAATGAAACCCAGGAAAAACTGATAAATGTTTCGCTTTCAGCTGAGAGCTTTAGTTCTGCCTTCAATGGCCCAGTCCTGTTTCCAGAAATGATTTCTTAACCTGTAAACATTTCAGAGTGGAGAAAGAGGGGGAAAAACCATGACTGAGGACAGAGAATGGTAGAAGGACAGAGAGGGGGAAGGGGCTGAAAAGTTGGAGGAGGAGCATCTTTTAATCATTTTGACTTCAAAAGGAGGAGAAAGAAGACTGTTTAAGAACTATGCAGAGTTTAAGCTATTTAGGTGTTTGGTGAATTAGTCGTTTGGAGCTTTTACTTTAAAGCTGACATGATGTTTGGATGCTGGTGAGGTGTTGGGAATCTTTTAACTGCGTGTGTGTATGTGTGTGGTAGCGGTTTCTCCCTCCTACTTTTGGAGGTGGGAGGGCTTAGCTGATGTCATTGAGTGCAGCAGGCAGAGCTTGAAAGAGGCCCTTTGTTGGCTGCTGTAGCACGAGTGGTCCCTGTGCTTCGGATACACGCTCACACAGGGGACAGGAGAGGGGAATGGCAACGTCCACCCTGCTCTAATGCCCACTCTGCCGTTACTTCCACACACCTACCAACTCTCTGGACTCAACCCTCTCCTCTGGATTTCTGTTTTGTCTCTTAAAAGCGGATGTAGCTAAAAGTCCTAACCTTAACAAGGGAGAAGGAAAAAAGATGGAGACGCTCAGAAGAAAAAGTTGGTAGGCTTTGCCGGACAGCTGCTCTTTCGGGTTTTCAAAAGGAAAGGAAAGACGAGAAGGATATACAGCAGCTGAAAGGAACTGACAAAAGGAAATCTCTTCACATTTTAGCTTGATCTTTCCTTTTTTGGGACAAATGTAGATAGAAACTTTTGAGTCGTGTCGGATTTGATCAAGCAACTATAATTTCAGCAGAAAGGTGGGGAAAAAAGCAGATGAAAATGTTGGAGATATGCCTGAAATTGGTGGGGTGTAAATCTAAGAAGGGCCTCTCGTCATCCTCCAGCTGCTACTTAGAAGGTAAGAACACTTCATGGCCACTATGGCATTGTCTTTTAGCTCGGGCCTATCGTTTACAATTTACTTTGTAAAAAAACAGCTGTTTAATTAAAAAAAAACATGGCAAAACATTGGTGGACAATTAGGAATAGCGAGGAAAGAACAAAAGAGGAGGTTTTTAGGCGATAAGTCTTAACGTGATTTTGGAACTTTGGAAACTAAAGAGCGGGGAGGGTAAGCAGAGAGAAAGCACAGGGGAGGAGGAGGGAGGCCAGACACTCTGGCTGGCTAGAGAGGAAAAAAATGTGGAAAAAAAGACAGCAAAAAGAATACAACGAAATCTGACTCCTGGCCATGTCCCACTTAACTCTTGTTTAGGAGGGGAGGGGAAATCTAATCTCAGCGTGCACTTTTCACTTCTTTGCTGTTCTTTATTACTTCATTAGGTTTTCAGTGTGCCTATAAAAATTTAGAAAGACATTTTGATATAATGGTTTTAATTTTGAGCATAGTTGAAGTCCACATGATTTTCATAATGGCAGGGACTAAGTCTTAAATAAGAGAGGGGGAACAAAAAGTTCTCAATGTTTCAATTTGGAGCAGAAACAATTAAACATCTGGAAGAACTG
The DNA here is from genome assembly GCA_903067055.1 of Poeciliopsis paucimaculata. Lineage (NCBI taxonomy): Eukaryota > Metazoa > Chordata > Actinopteri > Cyprinodontiformes > Poeciliidae > Poeciliopsis > Poeciliopsis paucimaculata. Next base: position 74,749 of record CAEGAD010011076.1, read on the forward strand.
CACATCTGCTGAACTTATCAAAAATACTTCTTACTCCAACATTCCTAAGAATGGATGTAAACGGCAGAAAGGAGAAGCACTGTTGTGATAACATGCTGAAGGCGGAGTTTAGGAAAGAGCAGAATATTCCTGAAGAGACAAAGGCCAAATTTCAAAGTGTAAAACAGGACGTCAAATTTCTTTTGATTAGTGTCCCCTACTTTACACCAGGGCCTACACATCCAAATTGGGAGGCATTGAACCACTAGCTTTATCTGTTACTGAGGAACCAGAGACTGAGCCAGTACTGATAAACTTTCCTGGAACTGTGAACAAGGTTCACAGTTCACTGCTTTTCTTCAAGTTGGTATAAAGACTTTTAAGTGTCTTTATACCAACAATTTTTGGTATTTTTAAAAAACAATTTTTAAAAAATGTTGCTGTTTTTTAAAAATTCTGCTGACATTTTTCTGGAGTTTCTGAGGGCAGAAGTTGCGCTAGACTTTTTCTGTGCATCTCATTTCGACAGATGGCGTAAAAAAAAAAAAAATCCAGGCAATCTGTTTTTACCTGTCACTTTTTAAATAGCGTATTGAATGAACACTTTTAAACAGGAATCCACTTGTGCTTGCTAGTGTAAAATCACATTTTTAAGGGTTTTGATGTTTATTTGCAGGCTAACTGAGCTCTGTTGCTGCACCATAAACTGGAATTACAAGCGTCACTTAAGCCAGATTTTAAATTCGAGGACATTTCTCCATTTGAAACAATCAGTAGTCGGCATTACACTCTGAACTGAGGGGACGTGGGAGGAAATCCAGCAGGATGCACTCCCTTCACCAAACACACTGAAAAGCATTGTGCCCAAATTTCTCTCACTCAAGTTGCAGTCGGAGCATCAGTGAAGGCAAATGACGTGAGAGAGCAATAGAGGGAAAAATATTAGTTTTGGAAGTTGAGAACTAGAGTATTTTATAACACTTCTCATCGCTTTTACCACTAGGATTTTTTTTTGTGCAATTTCTCATTTCAAATGTGTGCTTCTTGGAGCACTTCTGGGGTTGACAGTGGAGCGGAGCCATGGAGTGGAAATTAGGGTAATCACTGCTCTGCTACAGCAGCGAAGAGCGCAGGGGCAGCGCAGCAGAGACGCATGCATTGTAAATAACTCTTCAACTGAATGTCAGCTCTTGCAGAATAAGATGCATGTCGTTCATTGTCAGAAAATATTATCAGATGGAATTTTTTTTTAATCTTTTTTTTTTTTTTTTTTGGTTGAATTAGTTACCTCTGCAATGTCCTCTGTGCATAAAATTGAAAATGTCTGCACCAAGTGGTCAGGTATGTCTAATCGATCAAAAATGATAAATCTGTTGAAACAAAATTGGAACTTACAAATAGACCTTATCTTGATATTAATTTTAGACCACATCGCCCAGCCCTAAATGAAACATCTGAGATTTTATTCCAGCTTTAATGCCAATGAGTGGTAGTGTCATATTGTGGGGTTGTTAGTGTTGTTGGAGGGACCAGTGCACTTCAACAGGAAGGAAGAACTTGACATGGAATGATTAAGGCAATATTTGAAGAGTCAGCCCAGACTTTGTCAGCCAAGAACCTGAAGCTTTTTAGCTGACAAGAAGATTCAGGAGGCTTCAAGCTTGGGCACAAATGTGCCTATCTAGTGATCTGTGACCCTATGCATACCAGCAAGTGACTTATGTAGTTGTCTAAGGATAACATAGACAGTGTTTTGGGGTGGTTTTCACAAATCCCACATATCAATGCCATGTTGACAAAGCTGATTAGGTGTCAGTGAACATGGTGGGTAATCACTGCTCCACTTGATCAGTGCTGTCTGGGGAAAATTGACCAACTCCATCTAGTGGAAGGATACCCAAAATGTTTGATCCAAGTCAGAATTTTTTAGACTGTTCTCCCAAAATACCAAGGAAATAAATGAAAACTTTTTAATTTGAACAAAGTAAATAACATTTTTTATTCCACTTGAGCTTATTCTACAGAGATCTGTTTGATTATTTTAACTAATCCAACAGAAAACATTTAATCTGTTTCAGACTTAGTAGGGGAAAATTTATTTTTTAGAATGCAAGCATATGGTATTTCGGTATATTTTAAATATGAAATAAAATCAAAAGCACGTTACCAATGTAGGACCCACCAGGTTGACTGCTGATTTTTAAGATTAAAGTTTTAGATCTTTCCACCTTGTTCTCTTCCCTCACTCTTACTGTGCAGTCATTGCTCTGAAGTTTTTACAAGCCTCACACTCGTTTAATCATTTTGACGGTCATCTCAGAAATGAAGCCAATTCATGCTGTAATTTTCCCTCTTCGCAGCTCCGCAGAGCTTTAGTCTGATCAAGAATTATTCTCATTTATTTTCCTTCTTGGTTCCCCTTCAGATTTCATTTGTCACCTGATTTTTCTTTTTCATGTGTGTTTTATTTGGGCTAGAATGCATCAGTGTGCTTTTTTTCCTCTTTGCATGAAGAGCTGCAATAATTGAGGCCTTTCAAGTGCATATGTGTGGCTATTGCTGCTCACACTTAATGACCTGGCTATGCTTTCATTAGGTTAGTCATCCTTAATTTCAGATCCACATCTTTTTTTTACTGGTTGCTTTTTTCACGGAGCGCCAATGCTGGTCCGATCTGTTTGTAATTTTATTATACTTTCTTGACTGTACCACTGATTTAAAATGCCATCTCATATATTGAAAATGATTATTTTAAGCAAATCTCTAAAGCTTTTACCTTTATAGACATGTTTTAATGCATTAATTAGGACTTTCTGACCTTTATTTGTCGAAAACTGAGTATTGCTCCTCCAGCATTCACCAAGACCCAAAAATATGGTGTTTTCAGAGTCTGGATTAAATGTATAGTCTTTACCTTGAAGCAAAATGGCATGTTCTAAAAAGAACCTCGTAATGGGTCTAGACTGCTGAGTCGAACTCTTTCCTCTTGTCTTCCAAAACAGGGATTCCTGCAACTTGTCAACAATGTCATGTGATAAACTGTTTGGCTCTTCACTCTCCCAAAGTTGTGCAACACTTTGGTGTCTGCTTATTGTTTAAGATCTTTAAATTCATGCTATGTCCATTGGTAGTCGACTAACGCAGTTCAAACTTGACCTTAGATCTTGACGTTCAGGTAGTCGGGTCCTTAGATGCTTATAGAGTCATATTTAACTTTAATCTAATTCATGCAACTCCTCTGTTCTGTCTTTTTTTATCAGACATTTTGCTGATCTTCAGTCAACCCTCTGCTTTAAATTGCAGGAGCATTATCAAGATACACATTCGTGCCATGTCTTGACTAATGTCGAGTCATGCACTAACGTGTATTAATCAAGAACCTTAGGTTATTAATAAGGGTTGGAAATGTAATAAGAAAACAAAAGTGGCAGTTGTTACACATTCAAAGTCTTGTGTGATCTAGATCAGCTGATTGTACTGAAAATACATATGCAACATCCTGAAATGATTTGGCCGTTACATACTTTAATTTGACCACTAAAATTTAGTTTTTCAGACAGAAATGAATCCCTCTGGCTGACTTCTGCAATTGGGAAGGAATTATAATATCACTCCGTGGAGTTCTGCTTGAATGCCATTATTTGGTATTGTTGTTGTTCTTTTAGCCTAATTTGAAATATTTCCATTTGCAGTTAAAATCAGTGTTTCAATCACTTATGTCAGATCACAGATGTTTGATCTTTGAGGTTCGACCTTCAAAGATATCAGGGTTTCCGTAAAAGTCTTTTATTGATTCATCTTCATTTTAGGTCTTGAAACATCTCAAATGTCCATATTTTTGATCATGTCTCTTAGATTTACCTGCATCTTAAAATGCTGTCATTTCCATTGCCCTTTTTATTTAATTTGACAGAAATGTCCCAGTAGCAATTTGCTTTTGTAATTTTGCTTTGACAAAACTATAAGGCTCATGATGCAAAGCCGCAGTTTGGCCTTTTCCACAAATCAGAAGTGACCAACAACTTGTTTGCATTTTCACATTTATCCAGCAGTTTTACCTGTCTAACATGACTTGTTTTTGACTCTTTATCCTGAACATAACTTTGAACTGCAGTAAATTCCCTGTGAGGTAATACTCATCCACTTCACAAAGATACTGAAAGCACTTCTGGGAGTATTGTTCTCATGGGCAGAAGTGAGTTTACTGTCTACATATAGATCTTACAGATACTTAAAAATGAGATTGGTCTGTTCAAAAAAATTACATGTTGCAGAGGCATGAAAGATGACAAAAGCTTGCTTAATCCCACAGAAGCATCCCAGCTGGAGATTTTCTTGGAAGTTGTCTCTGAACACTTAAGGGAATCTGAAACTGATGTACAAAAGATTAAAGAGCACAATAAAGAAGTGTTTTCTAGGCATGATCCCAAAGAGTTCACATTGAGCATGGTTTACTACAGGGTTTCCTAAGCTTTTCCATGCCACAAGCCCCCCAAACAGTTACAAAATGTGTGAAGAAACAGACTTGTATGGTGTTGTTCTCTCACTTTTATTAACTCTTCGATAATTATTACATCCATTAAACATAAATGCTGCTTCATATCTTCTTTTAGATGGCTATGAGTTGTCTTTTTCTTTCTTTTTTTTTTTTTTTTTTTTTTTTTTTTTTTTGATCAGTGAAGGTTGATTTATTTGCTGTAAAAAATATACCCATTGAACATTTTCGATGAA
>CAEGAD010011079.1:0-16409 GCA_903067055.1 Poeciliopsis paucimaculata
GTCTCAGGGGCGTCCTTGCTCAACCCCAACCGTGTGTATTTTGTTGTGTGTTAGATCTGTGGCTATATATATATATATATATATATATATATATATATATATATATATATTTAGATATACATATAGATGGCTTCAACTGGTTTTAAAGATTTAAATGTGGCCAGCCTGTGTTCCCCTTCTCCCGGTGAAGAAAGCCTCTCTCCTCTCCATCCCTCCATTTGTCTCCCGTTGATGTGCATCACAGCCTTCACATTAATCACCAGTCTGTCGCTCCTCTCTCTCCTCCTCCTGGTCTCAATTTATTCACATTCCTCTCTTTCCCCTTCCTTTACCGTGAATCACGCCTAATTAGGCGCTCTCTAGATCTGATTTTCATAAAAGGCTGGGGGGGAGGCGGAGAGGGGCGGGGGAGGTTTGGTTATGACAATTATTTTTCATAGAGCTGTACAGAACAGGGACAAAGGATAAATGGTTATTAGTATTCTGCGCCCAAAAGAAGACCGTCTAAAAGATTCTGCTTTGATTCTGAAATCACAAAGAGATGCTGCAATTTTTTATTGTATGTTTTTCTTTCGTTCTTTCTTTCTTTTTTGCAGGACGGCGGCGGGCGACTGCAGACACGGCAACATTGCTGCAACGTCTGCAACTTGGGAATCAGACCATCGGATGTGATGAGAACAATAAAAACGTATGATAACTTGCGTCCTAATTATGAGTAACACTTTTGAAATTGCACACGTGCAAGAAAAGGTGTACAGTGTATAATAAAGAGCAGCATGGAGAAACATACAGATCGTATGACTTCACCGTGTCGCTCTGCTGCTGCTGCAGACTTGTGCTGTTCCAATTAGTGGCTTCTGAAGCTGCAAATGCAGCTACCTTTTAGTGGATCTCTCACAAAAACAAAAAAATTCTAAACACTGCAGGGATAGACGCAAAGTAAATGGGTTCCACACTTATTATCAAAACACTGGACAGACTAAAAAAATCAACCGACAAAGATGAGCATCTTACTGGAGTCGTTTTAAAGAGAAAGTGAACCTGATGTATGCTTTGCATTTTGGATATTTTATAAAATATTTCTTCTCTCCTAAAAGTCACACAACATTCTGCAAAATCGGCAGTAGTTTTGTGGAGATTTATGATTTTCTTTCTGCAACTGTGATCTTTTTGTGCAGACGAGGTCCACCTCCTATCTGACAATCAGCCCTCACGTTTCACAATGCCCATGCTCATTTCTTTCTGTCATTTTTAATTATTGCAAAACTTGAACCTGTTCATTTTGTTTATGCTGTTTTTTTTGTTGTTTTTTTTTGTTGTTTTTTTTACTTTACCCCTCTCATCTACTCTTAGAACTACTGCAGAGATGTGTGGAAAAGTGAAAATATCTCCAGTTATTGCACAAATTTCAAGATTTCAAACTTTAGGTAATAATATTAGCATTATGTGTTCAAAGCATTCTTTTTGAAATTCAATAAACAAGCACATGTTAACATTCTGTTGACCAGAAGTTACTGGAGCTGAAAGAAAGCATTAAATTATCTCAGTTCATGACTGTCAAAATGACCTTCCCTCAAGTTATCAAGAGACCCTGAGATGTTGCAAAGCGGGCTTATACCTCAGGCCGGCCCTGCTTAGGTGTTTGTTTGTTTGTTTGTTTGTTTGTTTGTTTGTTTGTTTGTTTGTTTGTTTGTTTGTTTGTTTGTTTGTTTGTTTAAAAAAAAAAAGGAAACTCTTAGTTTATCTGCAGAGTGGAGGGTTAAAATGTTTTTCCTTAATTCTATAAACCAACTGTTTGAGACATGGAATCACTGCAAAAACACAAAATCTCACCAAGTATTTCTGCTCTATCTTCTGGAGCAAAGACTCCACTTGAAAAAAGACTCAACTTACAAGTAACTTTACGGCAATACATTGTTTAAGAGCTTGTTGAATGTCAATAATCACTTTATATTGATAAAATGTATTAGTTCCACTGGAAGTTAATTTCACCTATTGTAAATCATTTTTCCCGTGAACTGAACGTCCAGAGCCTGGTACTTTTTCATCAATATTAAGGAATTTGTGACTTAAAACAGGCTCATTCCTTGCTTAACATTTATTTACCAGGTGCTTTTGTCTTATTTCAGACATGTCAATTTACATTTACAAGTCAAGAAATCTGCCATCAACTGACAGAGAGAAAAGAAGAAAAAAAAAACTTTGTACAAAATAAATATTCCACTGTCAAATAAAAGCTTCTACATTATTCAAAATGTATGGAGGCCCTGAGGTGCCAAACAGCCCCGGGGTGAGAAAACATTGGTTTAGGAGACCATCCTGTTAAACTGACAGTGCATGCATGCATGTGTGCTGATTATATCTTCTGCCATATAGACTGGCCTCTATTGTTTATGGCCCCCTGGACAGGGTCGCCAGATGGCAGGGTGCCTATTACTGTGGCCCCTACTGTGAGGGCCCCAGAGAGGATGTGTGTGTGCATGTGTGTGTGTGTCAATGCAAATGCATCCAGATAGTGAGAAGAGACTGACACGTTCCTTTCTGTGTGTTTCTGGCTGCATGTGTGGGGGTGTGCGTGTGTGTGTGGATGAGCCAGAGGCAGCACAAAGGGAGACGCAGCAGTGACATTCCTTCAAAGCCGTCATCACAGCTTTTCCCCTACAAAGCCTTGCTGTGCTCATCCCCCTGGGGGCCTGGCCGGGCCGCGGTCATTAGGCTGCAGCCCAACGCCCCTGAGGAGACGCTGCCCGGATCTGTAGCATGAAACACATACAACCAGCAGGCCCAGCTCATAAATATCACATAATGCAGCATAAGTAGGCAGGGAAAATAACTGGTGTGGCATGTTCTGCTTCTTAAGGATGGATGAATGGATGGCTTTGTAGGTGGGTTTATGGATTTTTAACACATTTCAGAGTTCAAAGTTCATATCTACGTGGAATCGGGGACAGGGGCCCTCAGAGAGAGACACTAGGGGGTGCTAGAGCACCGTCCCTTTTTCCTCGGGATAAAACTGTGCCCTTCTGAAATTTTTTGTGCCGTTTTTACAGTGTAAGAGGAGATATTTATCAAAAATCATTCAGCATTAGTGGCTCTGTTACAGACAGTTATTTAGTTGGACTGAGGGCAAAAATGGCTTTTTGGATTGGATTGTCCGGATATAGAAGGGGGAAAAAAGACAATACTAAAGAGAAATAGAGAAAAATACATGTAATATTTTATACATGTATAAACAAGCTGCATTCACCTCTGACCCTTTACACTGATTCAGTCGACAGATCAACACATTGATCAGTAGAAGAAGAACTGGGGATCAATGCTGTGATCAATCGCCATAGATCAGCGAAGCTTAGACCAAACAGGTTTTACACAAAATCATTTGGATTCACAAAGAGAGTAAAGCGCTGATTTATTACAGTATTACACAAGAGAGGAATTTAATAATAGAGGAATGATTATTTCATGCAAATCGATCACATTATGAATGTTACTGTTTTGTTAAAGTACAACACGAATAAGCTACCAGCAATATCACAAGATGATATTCTCAATTTTGCTGTAATCAACTTTTCCAGCACCATAAACAGAATTAAGATTATGTACTAACCATATTATTAGTTCGGAATAGAATATGTCTTTATTTTTATTGTAGCAGGTACAACCAGTTAGCTTAACAAAATATTATTAATATTTTACTAATGTAATTGATAACAGTTTTTCTATTAATATTGCTAAGTATATTTCTTATGATTTCACATGACAAACACAGAGAGTATCCTGTTTATTTACTACAATGAGATTAGCAGATAAAACAAAAAAGAATTTGATTGTGTTGTAAATAACTAAATAGTGCTTAATAATGTGAATGGTAACATTTTTCAAAATTTGCACAATATTCACTTGAATATACCATGATAGGAATGTTATTTTCACTGAGATAAGCAGTGCAGACGATCAGCCTGGACGATTCTTTCTAGTGTTTTTACAAGCAGCGAGTAGCAAAGGTCACAAATTTACTGACGATGTTACAAATTCAAGGAAAGATGTTTTAATCATTCTCAATGTTACTTCAGGTTCAGAGTGCTTCATGCTACCAGGTATTGTTTGCTAGGTCTGTTTCAGTTTATTATCTATGTTGATGTAGAGAAAACAAAGATGTTAGTCTTTGTTTCTACACTCATACATTCTCAAATTAACACATAGAAACAGGTTTAAAACGGCACCAAAGTGCAAAAAAAAAATAAAAGAAAATAAGTTGATGAAAAGAAAAAGATAAATAATACAAGAAAAAGAAACATATTTATAATGTTAAAATAATGTGAGCAATAATAAGTAAAAACATGTCTGTTTTAATCTGTTTTAAACATTAAAAACTGAATTTTTTAATTGTCCCAGAATTGTTTTCTTTGTATTCTGAAATAAATATTTAAAAGGAAATCCAATTATTTGTTTTTCTTAATTGCCTTTTAGTCCTAAACGTAAAACCTCTAGCATGTACACACACACACAACATAACACACAACATAATATATATGGAGGCTGTGAGCAGATCAGTGTATATTTCTTGTCACTGGAGTGAGATATCTTTACGGTTGAAACAATTCATTACCTGCAGGATATCTGACAGGGCGTGCTGCGATGCTTCTCTTCGCACGGCTCCCAGACATGCTGACATTTCAACATAATGGTGCCAATAATGCATTCATCTGTTCACTGTTTATGGACCAGCAGTCAGGGGTGATATGATGAAAGGTACAAGCTGCTGCTGCTCCATCTTTGATGGGGAACATTTGACTTTTAGCATGTGGATAAACAGAGAAGCACGACGAGTAAAAAGGAGGGGAATGGCAGGTTTTCATCTCTTTGTAGATGACACATGAATATTGCTAAATGAATGCCTTTAATATCGTTCTCTTAATGTCATAAAAATGGAAAACTCCATCTATTGTTTGCAGTTGTTTACTCTGTCACACTTTCATTTTTTCTTTAATTTTCTCCTTCCTGCCCCCCATTTTTTTATTTTTTTTTTCAATCTGTTATGAATTATTAAGAGAGGAGTACAGGTGATCTCAGTGTACTGCAGTTGCTGAGCTGCGTTGGCCACGGGCGCAGAAAGGGGGGCGAGGTGTGACGGGTGGCCGGGCATTTTCACGAAACAGCAAGCAAGCGAGGTGAAAATGCAGTGTTCTCCAAAGGTCACCGCCACCCACCGGGTCTCCTGTGATATTTTCATTACTGAAGTGGAAAAAAAGAGGAAGGAAAAAAAAAGAAAAGAAAAGGAGAAGGAAAAAAAACAAAAAAACACCCACTAGGCCCGTCCCAGACATCTCTCTGTGTACGTGCACCACCTTCAGGTCTACAGCTGTAATCCCTGGCGGAAAACAGGAGTGAAAGGAAGGAGATGCAGGAGGAGCAAGGGCTTCTTTAGGAGGAACTATCTGGTCAAAAAGAGAAACAGGAAAACAGGAACAGGAGAGGAGAGAGAGAGAGAGGAGGGCATGTAAAAAGGTGGGGGAAAGAGGAGAAACAAGAGACTTCATTACAGCAATCTGTCTCCTGCTAAAGCCGGGAATCAGATAGGCTCTGATTGTTTTTCCTTAGACACACTGTAATCTTGCAGATCTCCAAACAGTGCTGTAATTGGATTCCTCTGGGAAGATTGGAAAGAAAAAAAAAAGTCAGACAAACTGCTGTCCTATATGTTCCTAGAGACAGGAACAGCGGCGTCAGATAGTAATAAGAAAAAAAGATAGACAAAAGTTTGGATCTATGTGGAGATGTCAGCGTTATTAGAATCTGGATTATTAGTAATTTTTTTTTAAATTAAATAAATTCTCCCATTGTGAGCCACACACTAATGCCAAGATAAGCAGGAATTATTTTCAACTCTGTTTCAATGTGGATGATAAATTCACTTGTGCTTTCATGTTTACTCAGACAAATGGGACTCTCCGTTAAACATCTAATGACAAAATCAGTCAGATTTTGTCATTAGACAGATCAACACAACACAAAAACTCAAAATAAAAACTATGAAAAACACTAAAATACAGATTTGTAGCGGCATTTTTCATATGATGGAGAATTAGGGACAGATCAAAAGATTCTTTTTTTTTAATTGCGAGAATAAAGTCACAATATTAACAGAAAAAACATCAAACAATAATGAGAAAAAAGATTGTTTTAATGAAAGCAAAACTTGGACAGAAATCCCAGCTGGTCTCTAATTTTTTTCTTCAAAATAGTCTCAGCCATTTGACTAACAGTTTCAAAGTTCTGCTACTGACAAAACTTTGATATTGATGTGTTAAAATATGAAGTATTTCCTAATTTGTAAAAAATGATACCAAAGTAAAACTTCACAAGAGGGTCAACATTTCTCATCTTATTTTCTGAACTTATTTTTTTTTTTGTGGAGAAATTCTCATAAAATTACAGCATTACTCTCCTAATATATAACCTTATTCTAGTAATATTATTACTTTCTTCTTATAATTTTTATCACTTTATTTTTTTTGTTTATTATGACTTTATTCTCAACGATTATAACTTCGTTTTAGTAATATTACTTTATTCTATTATTACTACAACTTTATTCTAGTAAAATAATCACTTTCTCCTCATATTAGTATTGCTTTATTATCATTTATTAGACTTTAAACTAGTAATATTATCACTTTCTTATCATTTTTTGCAACTTTATTCTGGCGTTATTATGATTATTGTTCCAAATTTTTACTTGTTTATTACAACTTTATACTGGCAAAGTTATCACTTTATGCTCACATATTTACGTCTTTATTCTCATATTTTAAACTCGTACTTTAAGAACCACAGTGACAAACTAAAGTTTGTCTGCACTCATGAAATAGTTACAGAGAAGAACAATCTCCTCATGTGACCGAATCAGCAAATTTACCTTTGGTGGGGGGGAAAGGTGGAGAATGGAGAAGAATAACAGGGAAGTTATTTCATAATCGTCATTTTGTGGGGACAAACAACTGCATTATGGATAAATTTGCTCTCACTGACTCACACAGTGAAGCACCAAGCTGAGAGTCCAGATGTAATCCAGCAGACATAGAGGTCAGTCAAACCTTTACTAGTTAGACTTTGACCAAATGATGACGCTGAGAATCACAGCACATGTCCTTCATCTTAGCATCTCTTATCAACGGTGAAAATGAATTATTTTCTATTTCTGATTAAGTTCGAAAAATGACTTTGTATCAACATGTATGCATGCACATGAATGGAAGGTCTGAACAGCTGGAGTAGATTTACTTCTTCCATGAAAATAGATGGAGCTTTGAACATTTTCATGCAACCCAGAAGCAATTACTGTTACTGAAGGTGTGTGAAATTGGTGTAAAAATGCCAGGGCTGACTCTTAATTAATTCTTCCTTTGAAATAGCATTAAAACTCCATTGAAAACAGAAATCCCTAATTGCTGAAGTAAACTCTTACAGGGACAGTTTGGAGAATATGAATCAGGCCATACTAGACAGCTTTAGCATGCTGAAAGGCTTTCATCTGTGATCGCCTTTTTTTTTGGTCCTACACTCTCTTTCTGGCAGAGACGAGCGAAGCAGGTGGGGGGAAAGGTGGAGAATGGAGAAGAGAGTTTTTTAATTTTGCAATTCCTTAAGTTCATGTTTTCCTTCTTTCTCTTAATCACCTTTTCTCATCCATTTCTCCTCTCTCTTTCGGTTTCTGTGTCCCGCAGCGACTCCTTTTATCGCCTCCATCGGTGAAAACCAGCCGTCCCTCTGATGTCGGCTCCCTTTGGAAATCCCTTTTCAGGCCACCGATTGATCCTTTTCTTTCACCTTCTCTTCTGAGTTGCGAGTCTCTCTCGGCACCCCTTCGACATCAGTGGACAGGGTAACAGAAAGTTTCTCCGTCCCTGCTGGTTTAACACTTCAAAGGACCTCGCAGCTTCAAAGTGGCAACATTACCTGCTGGATCAACAATCAACTGCTGCAAAGTTCTAGCTCAGTTCTGTCCTTCAAGGTAGTGAAATAATTCTGATGTAATACCTTGGACGGGTCATTTTGGAGCTCTGTGTTCGAGGCCTGTTCTTTCTTCAGATTGTTGGCAGGCCTGTCACCATAACAGAGTGAAGACCTTCTTTGATGGTGGAGTAGCATCAGTCCATCTCCACATGATAAAAGATTCTAGAGGACCTGTAAAGAAGGAAGGTGAAAGCCACTGCATTAAAGAAGGCTCATAAAATATCTATCCTAAATGTCTAAGGAGACATTTTAACAATTCACTTACTTTACTTTTGATTTGTCAACCCAGTCATCCAGTCATTACCTGAAGGTGATGTGCAGTTTGTGCAATGTGGGTGGCATGCTGCAGCTGTTGGAAATAACATGATCAAGATAAAGAACCAACCCTTTGTCCAAATCAAACACTAGAGTTATTTCTTTTGTCTGTGTTGGGCTTCAACTTGTTAGCAAAATATCTTTGATCAAAGGTAAGCTGTGTTTTTTTTATACAGATGGCATAATTTGTCAAAGCCTTTTCCTCCACCCACTGTACCGTCTTCACCTTCTCTGCTTTTCATTTTCTCCCTCTTCTCCGCCCCTCTCTCCCTGCCGCATTCGGCCCTCTCCGCTGCTTTATGGCTTTCTGCCCTCTGCCATCTCCTTTGATTGACCACTGTTCCAATAGCAGTGGCCGAGGTTATTTGGCAGCCTCTGCAGAGCCCTCTCTGCAACTGCGGAAGACACTCTGCTATTCCAACAGGCTCCACAAGACAGAGTCCTTTGAGTTGGATTCATAAGGAAATGCAGCAGAGCTCCCTCTCAGCTTCTCTCTGCTCCTTCTCTGTCTTTGTAGACGCTGACAGGGGAGTCTCTCTGTTTGCCTCAGGACCAGATGTACCCAGACTGTCGACAGGATGCTAATCTTAAACGAGCCTTAATGTTTGCTTCAGTCTGCGGCGGTCCCTACATTCTGTACACTTCAACAAAACATATTAGTTGGAATATTTCATATCATTTTAAGTAATTGAAGAATGACCATATTTTTATTGGCTGTTTAAATGAGCGGCCATCTTGGGCCACACCTAGCTCCTATGATCTCTAGTTGTATGACAGTTTAGAGCAACCTATTTGGGTATTCGCCTCCAACGTCCTTCAGAAGTGAGTAAGTGAATCAGATCAGTTTGGAGTTGAGACATTTCTCAAGGCAATCCACGTGACTGGCTCAGTTATCTGTTGTTTCATACATGTGCAGCACAGCCAGATGTGCATCTTCTCCTTCATGCACATGTAGGTTTCCTCCATGTTAGGTTACTTGAAAATGCTTATTAGATGTTTGCATGTTTTTGTGCTGACCCTGAAGGACTTGAGTGTTTCATCATCTGTCACCAACTGATTTTCCGAAAAAAGGCAACAGCTAATAAGTGATCCTGAACAGGATTAAGCAGATAGTGACAAATAAATGTTTTAATCGTTTACATTGCTCTAAGTTGAGCCAGATTACCCGTGCTGCACTCTTTCATCCAGTTCCTGTCAGTAAGGTGTTTGTGTCACCCAGGCTGTCTGTGAAAACAGCTGCGTTTCCATTAACTATGACATTGAGCAAACTGCAATTAAATTTGTTTAACAGAAATATGCCAGCAGGATGAGGTGGTTTTTCAGCCGTATAGAAAAATATGTATTTTGTAAACTTGCAGTGGAAACAGTTGTGTCACATGATCAACAGCCTGGATGTTACTACTGCCAAAAACGACAAAGACGACAGGAAGTGGTATGCCTATATTTCTGTTCGTTATGATTGTTTTCCACTTTAGGTCAATAAAAACATGTCTTTGAAAATCAGAATATTACACAAATAATGTACCAATAAAAAGCAATTTCTGAGAACAGAAATGTGGTCTTATTGAAGAGACCACATCTCTCTACTTTTGAGAGAGAGATGTGATATTATTAGGTATTATTAACCTCAGAGCAGGCAAATAATACCTGCTCTGAGGTTATTATTTTCCAAAAACAGTTTCTGACAAACTCATCAGGATCATTTATTGGTTATGACTGTATCCAGTAAATTAGAATACACAACTACACATATTACTAATGACATATTGTTAACATTTACATTATTTAAAAGTAATGTAAATATTTTTACAGAAAAATATATTTCTTTTTCATGTGTTTTTTTTTTTGTTGTTGTTGTTTTTGATAATCTGAGACTAGCAATTGTTATTAAGGATTCTAATACATAACATACTACATAAAGGTATCATATAAACTGTTCATGGGACAAAATTAGTTTCTTAATGACTCCTGCAGAGATTAAAGATTTGAAATAATCCCAATTTTGAAGGTGTTGCCATTCGCCCCAGTCAGGTTCTCCTTCCCTTTGCCTGTTTCTCATGTGATTTAATCATCCAGCTCAGAGAGCTCGTAGTCAAAAATACGTTATTTTACACACAGCTACGGAATAACAGAAAGGCTGATTTTCAGATTAAGTTCATGTCGTTGTCTCTGTGAGTATCTCACACTGATGACATCTCCTGTTGCTCCTTTCTGGATGTTTTCTCCTCTCCCGCAGCCGACAACAAACTTATTAAACTGCGAGCAGAGTGACATTTCACCTGAACTTCTCTCCGTTCGCTCTTGTTCACATCATTAAGAGGCAGCATCAACCCCAAAGGTAGCCAGGCAAACTCTCTGAGAGAAATGGCTGGCCTGGCTTTTTGATGAGCTTGTCACTCCCTCACCCCAAACACGCCTCATTAGTAGTTCAGTCGATACACCTAACCATACCCCCCTCTGCCTGCTATTTCTCTGTCTCTCTCTCTCTCACACACACACACACTCATTTCTTTTGCTTTCAGTTTCATCCTCCATCTTCCATCTCTCTCCCCGGCCCCCCTTCTGTTTTTCAGCACTAATTAGCTGACTTCTCCCTCTTCTGCGCTTCCCCAGTCACATCTCAAAGGGAGACGGATATGATTTTTCTTTAACCCAAAGGCCAACTTAATCAGCTGAATTAATGACTTTATTACTCGTTAGGCTCCAGGCCATGCAACGCTTTTCTCTCCAATGCCCAGAGCTCCTCTCTCTGTCACTCCCACTTCTTCTTCTACACCCTACAAGAATTTCTGCTTTCAAACGGGGGAAAGGAGAAAAACAAAACAATGTGAACGCTGGCAGAGAGACAGCCTTTAGAATAACTGTAGATTTGACATGGATGTTGTTAAATAGTAGCTGTAAGCCATCTGTGTGTTTTCGGCGAGTCTTTTAGCTCTAGATACTTTTTTTTTTTTTTTCCAGTGCTCGTGTCGGGCAGAGATGAGAAATGGCAACATGCTCAGGCACCATGAAAGCCCTGCCAAGCTCAACGACGCGGCGCTTCGTTTTAAACGACTAAAATACGGTAATTAGTTGATACATCAGTGTCTGTCAGCAGATATATTACCGCTGCTGAAAAACACCACTGATAAGGAAATGCGCCATTAGTCTTCTCATTTAGGAGGCAAACTTAAACAGAGCCCAAGGCCCGGCACGCTAACATGGAATTAGGTTCATGTAATGACAACGAAATAATGAGGAGGTTCTGCAACTTCCTCCTTACTGAAGTGACCAGAGGAAACGGCAGAGATCCAATATTTCTCTGCTCACTGACTAAAAGCTGATTTTACGCGCAGGTGATTTGCTGTTACTGCCGCATATGAGCTGCTGAGAGGACATCCTGTTGACTGACTGGAGTGAAATGTGTCTGCGTCAGACAGTTTGAGGTCTCGGTAAAGTTGCCAATCGAAAAATGTGCAGAGAGTTTGCAGGCATGCTTGGTTTCACACACTCAGCTCATCAGAGCAACTACGACTCAGTCTGACGCTTCTAAGAACTGAAGTAAACGGCAAAATGGAGGAGCAATGTTGTGAGGGCGTACTGAAGGCGGGAGAGTCTGAAAGATTGGGAGCTTCTTAAAGACACAGAGACCTAATTTGAAGTTGTCAAATGTTAAAGTACAATTTATTTTTAGCTCTGTTGGATATGCAGCATTTTTATAACAAACGATGGTAAGATATGTTTAAGTGATTGTGCTGTAAAATGGCCATAATCCAGTAAATGTAAAATAATGTAGCTGATCTGTACACAACACATTTCATTATGTCCACTGGGATTATTTTACAGATAAAATGACCGTAGAATTAAGCAGATAATTTTGCTGAAAGACGTTAGAGTAAAACTTGTAAATCCACAGTAACAAATGTGAACACTTATCTGTTTCTCTGACAAGCAAACTTGGATCCATACGTATAGAGAATGACTTTGATGGTTGGAAACGGTTGTAAGGCTTTGGGATAATACCACAGTGAGAGGTTTTATCCAGAAATAAAAAATCCACAGAGCACTGCTGAACAGGGGTCACCTTGGAGGTCACAAGTCAGAGTTAAACTAAAGTCTTTGCAGACTCACTTGCCTGAGTTAAGGTCAGAGTTCATGATCCAGAAAAAAGAAGACGTCATCCATGGGAAAGTTTCACCATTTCACTACAAACAAGATTTTTGCCTCCCCTGACCGCACGTCACTGGTCCTGTTACATCTGGGGAAATACTAAACACAAGGTGGCAGTGTGATGACGAAGGGCTGCTGTGGTTCTTCAGGTGCCGGATGCCATAATTAATGATAAACACAGCGGTGTGCATTAAGTCTAAGCATCTCAGTTGCCCTCATCTGTTCAAAGTCTTTGCTCTTTAGCATGCTGCTTTGCAGACTGTCGTCATGCTGCTGTGCTACTTTTAAATAAAGAAAGCTTCCAAACAAATCATTTGCTCTTTTTTTTATTCTTCTGTCATAAAGTTAATAGTACATTTTGCGACGCTAATTGAGGCCTGAGATGGAGCTCTGGGATTTTTTGTAATTTGAGCATTGCATGACCTGATCAGTGGTGAGTTTGGTGGGATATTCACTTCTGGGAAGATGAACAGCTGTCTAAAACATTGTCCTCTTTTAGATATGTTTCCTCGTGTGTAGAAAAAAAAAAAAAAAATCTAACATCTGACCTTCTAACTCTTCACAGATTGTTGGGTGGAAACGACTTCAGCTCCAGACCAGCAAATTGACAAAACTCCTGCTCTAATAGAGCTGCTCACACCTGATGATAATGATGATGATGATGATGATGATGATGATGATGATGATGAAGAATCTGGCTGCTGCGTTTCCTCTTAAATCACATGGAAACAGGAAGGGTGAACTTACTGTTGACCTTATGGGGATTTGAATTTTTGTTTGCTGAATAATAACTGTAAGTGTTGTGTGTGTATGTACGCTTGAGATTACATTTAGATCAATTTAAAACCTGATGAAGGACACAGATGCTAATTCTGCTCTTAAACTGCACAAAAGAAGCAATTCACCTAACAAATATACACATATATATGTATTCATGAAGTATAATATAAATACACAGTAACTCAAATCGTTGTTGTGTTTTTGCATATCTGCAGCGCAATTACTAATAGATTAATTCTTCGTTTTAGCTCCAATGATACTTTGGTTTTCAATGGAAGACACAATATTGCAACTCTTAAAATAAATAATTCATCTAATGGTTTAATCAATGCTGCTCTAAATTATGCAATGAGATAGCTCCCAGTACAGAAAAGAATCTCCTTCGGTCAGATTCCTCTGATCCAAATGTTATGGCTGGGATTTTCTGTTGGCTGAGGGAAAGAAAGAGAAGTGATGAGAAATGTCTGGAGTGAAGAACAGAGCAGAAAAATTATACCAGACCCAACGGGACCATCGGCACCAGGTCCGGTTATGGCCCCATAAACCCTGACAAAACAAATGTAAAATACTGATCTTGACAATAAGTAAGAAATAAAATCAAACTGCTTCCTTGGATGTGTGACTTAGTACAGTCAGTATCAGACGGAAACAAAGATTGTCCTAACCTCATACAGATTATTAGATATAACGTACTTTAAAACTATTTTTTATTAAAAAAATAAATTAATTAATACTTAGGAATACTTCATGGATTTGTCTGTAATTTCTAAACATCCAATCCAAAAACTTTTATTGAAACTTTTTGACTCCAAAGTTTACGTTTTGTTGTTTTGATTTTTTTTTTGTTGCCTTTTTTTGCCTTTGCAGTCTTATTTACTGCAAAGGTTAAACCAAAATGTGCTGAAAACGGAGCTGATTTCCCTTCATCAAACATCCTGTGAAACACAAGAGGGATGGGATAGGAGTGTTTATACGGCTGAATGACATTCTGAAAAAAAGGGGAATAATTCATTAGTTGTGTTTTTCCTCTTTCTTCCTCCCTCCTGAACCTGATGTTCAACAACTCTGGGGCAAATGCAGAATTGCAAATTAGATGTTGGAAAAATCTAATTAATTGGCCGTCCTCACAGCGTTCTTGTCAGGGTTTGGGCTGATATGTCAGTCCCAAATGAGGGAGGGGGAGCAAAGTCTTCCACATTTAATAGCATACAATACCGAGCTGTTTATATATGTATTATAAATAATGCCCAACGGCTAGTTTCTGCAGCTCTTTTAACTGCTTTCTTGGAATATTTGCCCTGGTGTGTACAGCAGAAAGTACAAGGAATATTTTGGTTTTTGTTCAGTCTTTTTTTTTTTGTCATTCAGTTGAAAACATTGTGCTTTTCACTCCTTCATTTTACATTACAGGTAGTCTGACAAAGGAAGTTATTTATTTATTGCAAGGAAGAAAATTAAAGTAAAATTGTGGTTAATTATAAAGCTAAATTTATACAGAAGGCAGTTAAGAGTACAAGCCTCTTTCAAATGTCCTGCAGATTTTGTGGCAATAGATACATTTGATTATAAAGAGTGAAGGAAAAAATGGCTGTTTATACTGTAAAGGTTTTTGAACCCTTCACTGGAGACACACGCAAAATAAAACTTACATGTAAGATATTGTCACATATCAGATTTTTTCTTTTTTACATAATCTTTTCAAATTATTTTGGGACCAGTGAAAACTGGCTCTCCACAGCTGAACGAAGACCTGCCAGTTTATCCATGATGCCATTATCAAGATTCCTCTGCCATCTAGAGATTCACTTGTGCATTACAAGTTAATTCGTGAGCGTTTTCGATTCATGAAAAATACGCTTTGCAAGAGTTTTGTCTGAAAGTTGAAATGATTCATTCTTACTTTAAAATACATACATTTTAAAAAAGATGTTTACAAAAACTTTAAGGAGATAAGTTCTCTAAAAAAAAAAAAAAAAAATGTGTATTTAATCTGGCATTTATTGTGATCAGACCTTATGCTGTTTTATTGATATTCGTACTGATATTTTATAGACTTTGAACTGTCTATGAAATATTGATTGTTTCTGTGTTTAAATTCCTATTTTCTACTAATTTTCCTGCAAGGAAACGTTTCCTCAGGGGGGCAAAATAAAGTGACACGATAGAATTTATTCTTGTAATCATAACTTACCTTAATAAGGAACGTTTTACTCTGATTTAATGTCAGACGATAGATACATTTCCATCATAAGTATGCGTTAAACTTTGTTGATATTCCACTAATGTCAATTTAAAAAAACACAACTAAAATCAGACGTGAATAAGTTCACACTGCGACTTCCTGTCGTCTTCTTCGTCTTTTCTGCCAGGAGTAAAAGCCGGTTGTTGATCAGATGACATGGTGTGATGCGAAAACAAGCGTTTCCATTGTGATTTTGCGAACGATACTAATTTTGCACAATTTCTTTTTCAATCCAAAAACAAGTGTGCAGTAAGTTTGACAAATTTCAGTTTATTTGCAAAATATAAATAGCAGAAAAAGTCTTTTCATAAAAAGATTCTAATATACAAAATAAATGTCAAAGCAACATCATTCCTTTAGTTCATTTCAGTTCAGTGTTCTTGTGGACCCACTGGTTCTGTTGACTATCAGCGGGGCTTGGCATTGTGTTTGTTGAACCTTCCCTGTGGTCCATGTGCAACACGAGGCTTTAGGTAGGAGAACATTCTGCCTGCTGGTCAGAGTACAGAACGGTATTTACAGGCAAACATCATCCATACGGCGCAGGCATTCTCAGGATACGTAAACACCCGAACTCGAACGGCGAGCCTCACATGGTCGCCACGACAACACACAATCTCCTCGCAGAATGGCGACCTGGAAGAAATGGGGACAGAGCTTGAAAACAGTACTTCAAAAGCAAAAGAACCATCAGATACACAGAGGTCAAAAGTTCAATCAATGTTTTTTAAAGCACATGTTGAAGTATTGCATTGGAAAAGGTTGGTGGAAACTGGAACATTCAGAATAACTTCCTCAATTCAATTTAGTCTGTTTATATACATATAGTTTATATATATATATATATATATATATATATATATATATATATATATATATATATATATATATATATATATATATATAT
>CAEGAD010011086.1:0-15370 GCA_903067055.1 Poeciliopsis paucimaculata
ACAGTTAGTTTGGTATTTAAATGTTTGCAAGTATTATTATTATTATATATTATATATATATATATATATATATATATATATATAATATATATACTTACAGTAGTAGTAGCAGTAGAAGAAAAGGAGAAGGAGGAGGAAATAATGAATTTATTCTATTTGTTGCAGGGGGGTGCTGTGTTTGATCTCTTCAGTGGACAAGGAAGGGACCCTGTAGCCAAATGGAAGCTTTGTGGGGGACCTTCGGCTATACATAAAGTGAGGTTTACAAGCAAGCTTCTATTTCTGCTTTTTTATTTACACCACAATCAATTTTAACAGGCCTATGTGTCCTCTAAGTCACGCTATTGCCGTATCCACACTACAGGGTTACAGAAGCCATTCATGCAATATATGGTACAGTCTAATGTAGCATAGTGGAACAAAATACATCAGTGAGCACTATGCTAAGAAAAAAAAAACAAAAATGTTATACAATGGCTCAATAACATAGTGTTCACTGCATAAGTGCCATATGGTGTCGTCCTGATAAATCAAATCAGATGTTTGCTACACAGTTTTTGTGGAGGTCAGTTGCTTTTTTCATACAGAGCTGACAAATAATCTTACCTTCATTACAATAGACGCCAAGCAATACTGCCAACTAAACACTTTTTACAGCTGGAATTGATCTTGACACATAGACTTTATAGCTGAAGCCTCTTATATATGCTCCCATAAAAACCATTTGTTATCCCCTAGGGACATTTACACAACAGGTATACAGTCATACACGGAAAGGCCTCAGACTTAGTAAGACCTCTTCTGAATTATGTTCTCTCTTAGGAGTATAATAAAGAAGTTAAAGGATTTGTTTACTGTCTCGAGGGAAGCAGCCACACTGTCAAAATGCAAATGCCGAAGAATGCTAAGATGTCTCGTAAGTCAATATCATTCTTTTCATACATCCATCTGTAACATTACTTTTGTTTGATTTTTAAATTTACATGGTAATTAAAACTTTGTTGCTTTGTCGCAGTTGGGCTTATTCAACGATTTTTGATCATTCAAGTAAATATTTCAGAGCGGCATGACTTTTCTACTGAGCTTGTGTAAGTATATGTGAGTTTGAAATTATGTTTGTATATAATACAACCATCAAAATTCTTTTTATGAGAAGAATGTTTCAGGAAAAGGATAACTTAATTTAAATACAATAAAATATCAAAATTCATTTCAGTTCTTCAGTTGGGTTCACACATTATAGTTTTGTTATATACAGAATTATACCTTTGAAGCATCTACATGCTACATCTACAGCATCTAATTTTGATGATTATAGTTGACAGCTAAAATTCTATTTCTTAGAAAATTACAATATATTATGCAATTAAAAACTTTTAATGCAGAAATGTTGGTCGTCTGAAAAGTGTGGTCATGTATTGGACATTATAAGTACAAAATACTCAGGCTCTTCTTGCATTGCAGTGTGGCATGACAGGGACTGATTTTGGATCTGATAAAAAACAGTAGACCATTACCAGCAGATCAGATAGCTCCCCAAATATTCAATATCTGTAGAAACTTCCCACCGTATTTGATGAAACTTGGATTCTGTTCTCTCCACACCTCCTAGAGACTCTTAGACTTTAATTTCTAAATGAAATGAAAAAATCTACTTCAAAAAATTAATCTGGAATAGTGCAGTCATTCCTTAGCCTAGGTAAAACTTTTTTGATGTCTATGGTTTAGAAGTGGCTTTGAAACTAAGACTAGAAGAGTTGTAGCCTCTGTCCTGGATCTGTCTGTGTATTGTGATGTTACAGTGCCAAGTCTGGCTACAGTCCATGCCTTGTGAATTTCAACAAAAAATGTTGCTTCACAATCATCTCAAAATGTTGGTTATCCCTGTTCTATGTGCACCCTTTTCTAATGAACTGTTTCCTTCCACACATAAGCCTTGATAGTGATGACCTTTTTGGCTTACTTTTCTTATTTGATGTGTCAGCGGCTGTCTGCTGGACCACCAGAGACAATGTGTCCACAACCTTCCGATGACTGGAAGATTGTGGACATTATGGTCCTTACATAATATTTCTAAGTTCAGATTTTTTATTATTATTCCTTGGTATTTTTGGAAAAACAAAATTTTGGTTTGTCTAACTGTAAGATTATCATCAAAGCGAACAAAACAATGGCCACTCTATGTGTAGTTAGTAAATATAACATAAATACAGTAAATAAATTTTTTAATTAAATTCCTATTGACTGAGATGTACCTTTAGCCCTGAGAGTACCAAGACAGCTGCTCTATAAAAGTGAAGACATCTTTAAGAAGTAACATACCAATAACAATAAAGCTTAACATTTGTATAATCAGAATCTCCTAGTGACACAGTTGCAGCAGGTGATAATTTATGTGCTGTTGTGTTATCTACTTTAAACAGGATAACGGATTTACAGCATCTTAAAAGAAGACTTTGCTTTTCAACAGTGCATAAAGAGATGTCTGCCACACTTTTACACGCAAAGATACCTTTCACAGAGCTCAAGCGGAATACTGTGAGTATGTAATTCATGCTTTATGCATTCATTATGAATTTTTAAAAGCACTTTTGGCTATGTACTTTTTATCTTTTTTCATGTTTAAATGTAAGCTGAACTGTATCACTAAAAGCCTAAAATTATGTTGTATCTGTTGTCTCAGTGGTCTACTTTATGCATCGACCTTGAATCTTTCGCTAGTGGACTTTTCAAGGGATTTTCGAGTCTGGATGGCATCACTTTGTTTGCTACCTGTAAAGTTCGGAGGATCTTCACTTTGAAAACAGACCCTAAAGTCATGTCAGGTGATACTGATGCGTTTGGTTAGTGGTTACAAGTTATCTCGCTTCATCAGCTAGCACTAATGCCATCTGCATATCTGGTTATTTGACTAACTGCTGTTCACTGAAGGAGTCCAGTGTTCCTAGCTTGAAGCATGGTTTTCAGTGAGTGTGTGTATGCATGCACATCTTGTGTATTTATGGTGAAGTATAAGAATAGATTTGGAAACAGTTTGCTGTTTTTGTTGTGATGGTTTGCTGAAAGCTTATTGGTAGATTTAGTGAAAATGCACAATAGTACCAGGTGCAAAGATGTGACTGGCCAGTACTTTTTTACACCATGCCACTAATTTGTTTTTTGTGACATAATAATATGTTACAATGATATATTTCGGCCTGTTTTGCCAAAAATATCCCCATATTTTGTTAGATTTTTTCCGACATTGCATATTTTTTCTATTGCAGACACATTTCTTAATGGGGCTTGTCTCATGGAGATGATCCCTAGCAGTTTCTGGTACCCTTCAGATGTGAACCAAATTACTCATGTGCTGAACTATGAGAATTTGCAGAAGACCGAAGTGAAGTCTGATCCTCTTAGCTCAGCCTCTGGTAAGTAAGACAAAAACCCCTGAATTGAAATGAGTCAGTGCAAAAGCAAAAGCTCTAAAACAATCCATTTCAATTAAAAATGACATTAGGTTATTTAACAGGACAAAAAAACACAATAGAACAGATTATGCTCATCGTCATAGTTTTATGTGCTTTTGTGGTGGACTTTGCCTGCTTAGTCAGGCAGTTGGTTCTGCAGCTGCAGTTTGAGAAGGCCCTTTTATTGTTACAGCTTAATTTTACCCCATGCACAAAGCAGGTGTAAGTTTTATGTGGAGCTTATTTTCCTTCCTGAAATCCTAACCTAAACCTTGTTTTGCTATGAACTGGGGGAGGATGGAGAGGTTGGCCCTTATCTTGAGCATCAGTACCTGACCACATCCACTGCTCTAGTGAAAGAAATCCCTGCTGCCTGAAGAGATTTCTTTGAAGGAAAAGGGATGTTATTTCAGAAAAATAGCAATAGTGACGTGCTCAACATCTATAACTAATATGATGAAGGTATTTCCATGATACATCTAACCATCTTATGTAACCGAAATCCTTGGAGCACCATGTGGGCAGGTGGGGGGTGCTGCCTTTTGTGGTTATTGGTAGAGAGTTAGTACAAATTGGACAAGTCAACAGTAAATCATAGAGCAAGACACCCAGGACAGTATGTGCACAGTCATATCTTTATAAAAAGGTATGGCTGCAAATTCATAAGACAAGACATAGCAAAGCTTGTCAAATTTCTTTGTAGAGCAACATTCAAAATAGTGCAGTTCTTTACAGGAAAATAAACAAGAGAAATCACATAAGCTAATAAATATATTAAAAGAATTATAGCAAAAATAAATACATCACTTGAAATAAATGTTACACATTATGCCAATATAAACATATTAATAGTTCAGGTTATAAAAGCGAATTAAGGAAATAATAATCTTAGACATAAATGGGGAAGCTGTGACTCCTTTACATGTGCAAAACAGTTGTCAACAGTTTTGCACATCTCAGATTGTAAGGCATGTTTTGTACTTGTTTTTGCTCCTACAAAATTAATCCAAAAATGTAGGACTATGGCCTAATAGAAAACCATTATTTGATTCAGGTGTGTGGGGTCAGGGAAAAATCTAAAAACCATAGCCTGGTTTAGTAATTGACTTCATTGGGATGTTAAAACATATGCCAAAAATTAACCTGCTAATTATAACAAGGGTTTTCTGTGGATATGAAGGATATGAAGAGTTTTTTTTTTCTTTTTACATTTTATATATTATGAAACAATGTAAATAAAAACTGATAAAATTATCTTTTTTTTATTTAGTCCCATGTTATTTTGTTTTGTCATGTAGAGATTTATTTGTCGTATAACCAAGAATGTATTGATTGAATGAAAATAGATAATGAATTAGATAGGTGTATAAACAATTTTGGTTTAATGATAGTAATCTCTGCCCTTGTGTGTTTTGATGAAAAAACAATGCCTTTTTTCTTGTTTGTCTTAACCTGGAAGAAAATCTGACCCATCCAGTTAAAGATGTGATGCTTAGAGACTGTAAAAGACAATTTTCATTCGGTGACAAATGAAAATTGCGCTAATATTACACTAATAAAAAATATTAGCGTAATTAAAACATATGTAAGTCAGTGGTTCACATATAGATGTTGAATAATAGAGACTATTATGAAGATGTAATTTTCTTTTGTTTCAGATTTCTAATTGGAATCTAGGAAGCAGTCCAAGTATAAAATAAAGTTGTCAAACTTTAGAACCTTTACATTTTCTGAACCACATGACTGGCATATATCTACGGGAGATAGCAAAGACATTGCTTTGAAACAAACATTCTAATGATGTCAGTTTATGTCATTAGAGTAAAGCTGATAGACAGTTAATACATTTATATACAGGATTTCATTTTTATAATAACACTCATCATAACCGATTTGCTTTTTCTTGTGTGAAATTCCTTTATTTCTCATTTTTGTGTTTATTTGGATCTTACCTGCTCTCGAGAAGCTGCAATTATCTCCTCATACCGAAAGACATGCACCAGTAATCCAGTTCTGTTGCCTTCGTGGCCTTTTTTATCAGCGTATATTTATTTGTTCTGACAGCTGTCCAAGTCATGTTGAATCAAGCAGCATTGCCCTTACATGAGAGCAGTAACCACACACGCGAAAAATCTTTTCTTAATTAGCGCCTACGTTATTAACACAACATACGTAATGATAATTAAAATGATTGCTATTAAAGTAGGTGTCCAATTTAACTAGGACAGAGTTGTTTGTTGAATGCATTTCCTTCAGTAACCAAATTGTCAAAAACTGTGAGAAGGAAGGCTATGTTTTTTTTTGTTTTTTTTGTCATGCGACAACAAACAATGCCTGTTTATCTCAGTCCTACACCAAAGACTCTTTGTTGCGCTGAAGGTCAATGAATTTTCACAGATCCAAATCACTGTTGAAACTACTTCTCCAGAGCCAGCTATCATACCTATATCTCATTGTAATCCTTTCTGTTATCCCATTCTTTATGGGCTTTTGCAGATTTGAAGCACACTGAAATTTATTCACACAACAGGTACAGCTCAGTGTGTTCCATCTGCTGTATCAGAGAAGTGTGATTTCCTCTTTCCTTCTTAGATCGTCCAGCTAAGCTCGGTCGGTATCATGTTGTCGATCATGTTTGTCTTGCGGACTGAAAGTGTTTGCTCTGCGCTTTGATGAGGATCAGATAGAACGTGTGTTTTGCTGTTAGCTTCAGCAGAGGTGGTCCTGATTAGCCCTGGCACAGATACAGCAAGGTCAGGTTGATGCCATATCAGAACAACTCCCACTTCAGCCCATTATTTTCACATGATGAAATGGCACTGATAGCCAGAAACACATCTTTCAACTCTATTAGATAAACTCCAGTTTAACTGAAATCCAGTTATTAGGTGTTTATGTATCTTTATGCATAAGTGCTATTTAATAGAGCTATTAGTTGATGAAGACAGTATCATCTGTATCATGAAATGCTTAAAGTTTATTATTGGGTAGTTTCCAATATCTTGCATCCTAAACATACTCCTGTGTATAAGCTAAACATGTCTGTTTTAAAAGTTTTTTTTCTTCAGTTGTAGTGAAAAATAAACTTTTAATAGGCCTTGTTACCAGACAAAACTCTGCTTCTCTTTGACCTTAAATAGACCATTCTGTGCACCAATGAGATGTGGAAATTTCTTTCTTTTTGCAGTACCTGATCAGTCTTCCACTGCCATATCAACTAGTTATCGGAGAACCAAGCCCCAGGGTGTTTTACAGACAGCCGCGGGCTCTAGAGCTTCTTCAGCATCTCCAAATACTGGAAGAACAAGCACTGCAAACTTGGACAGAATGGAGAGAAGTGTATGGTTTATTTACATTACTGTAATCTATCTTATGCCAGAGGAAAGTGGACTAAAAAGACTTTGCTAAAATAGCTAAGGTTCTCTTTGTGCTCTTAAAACAGCTGTGGCCCTAGAGGCATGCACTTCAGAAACCCTCTTAGGATGCTCAATTGTAAAAACACCCATCATGTAGTTCCTTAAAAATCTGTTCTGTATAATCTGAGGGCTGGATTAGTGTCGCTTTTTCACCACTTAGCCCACCCCTTAAAAAACTCTGTTGGAATAAAATGTGGAATTGTTGAATACTTTAAAATGTTCAAACTATTTCGGAAACATTTTTCAGATAAAAGAGAGAACACTGTGGAGAAAATTGTTGTTGTGTTATTTCAATTTGGAACAATGTTAAGCCAAGTAGTAATATCAAACATCAACTTGTCTGCTTGCAACCAATGTTTTCTATCTGAACATTACTTAGAATACAAGATTAATATTTTTCAATCATCTTTACACATAGTATCCCTGTTTAAATCTAACCCACAGTTGTATGCTGACTATTTGTACACCCTGATTTTAAGGGAGATTGATCACATTCAACATCTGTTACTTCAAGATCAGGTTTAGAGATGTTGTTATTCTGGTAGTTAACAGACACAGTATGCATTGTGGTCAGCTTGTGAAAGTTCAGCTAGACATTGTTTGTCTGAATAATTTGGAAACCAAAAGAAGCCCATATGGGCCAATTTCCAGTTAAAATTATTTATCTTTAAACTATAATATTTGCAATTCTAATAGTTCTATTATCTTTACATGTATTGTTTTAATGCATATAACAATACACAACCTAAAAAAAAATAACACTCTTGTGTTGCCTGTTAATATATTGGATACCCCAGCATATACAATGTGAGCTGCATCTAATCCAAGCTAAAGTGGATATTTTAAACATGCAGAAAACTCCTCAGGCATTTTACATATCAAAAACCATATTTGCCGTTACGACAACATTTAAGTGCTGCTGAAACGTTATGAGATCTCATTGTATGCCATGCATGCCAGGGAAGCTTTCCAGGAATGTAGAATAACTCAGTTTGGCCCATCGGATGCTTGGAGTAGCTAATATCAGCAGACTAGACTCTGTCTATTTGGTAATTCATCTGATAAGTGTTCAACGCTTGTGGGCACACATCGATTGTGTATAGAGAGCAAAAAATACTGTCCAACCCATCTAAAAAATGTTTTTAGATATGTCACCCTATGTGACAAATTAAGAAATAATGTAGCAGAAACTTAAGTTTCAGTCCAAACAACATGTTCTTCAATATGCACAAAGACTCCTTTCTGTTTTATCTAATATTCTGGATTTCAAGAATCACTTGCTGCCACCAGAAAGACCTTCCATTTTTAAAAATGGACCATGTGACCATGGCGACCACACTACTATTAGAGTTATAAGTAGTGTTCAAGTAGTGTTCAAAGCACTTTGTAGAGTAGTAATTCTAACTACTCAGACAAACCTTAACTCTAAAACATGTCACAGAGCCTCAAACCACCTTGACCCCTTGAGAAGGGAATAACCTTCTCTGGGCAGAAGGCATTAAAAGGCATTAAACATGTAATATGGTTAATCGCCTGCATTTTTGCATAAGGCTTTGCACAAATTGATGTAGATCTCTGTGAATTATCTGTCATTAGAGTACAAAAATGTAGAAAAATTGTGTCATTGAGCCTTTATCATATGTACCTTTTGATATTGTACCATAGGTGTCTCCATCATGTAGACTGATTCAAAAGGATCACACAGAGAGCCAGCATATCACCATATTTGGTGAGCATTTCTCCCAGGATCAACAGTCCCTTACTACAGTAAAAGGTAAATCTGAGTATTTATCCAACAGTTCTTTTATTGTGTGAACATTTGCAACAATTTTGAAAATGCCCTTGTTCTGCTTTTCATCTATCAAAATTTCTGGGGTTTTTTCCCTTTATGGGCATTGTTGTGTACTTGCTCAAACTAACCACTCAGGATACAGCCGTCAATGCACAATAATGTTTGTAACACAAAAATGGAGAGAATCTAGATCTGTCAGGGTACAGTTGGTTGTCAGTAAAATAAATAAAAAAAAGAAACAATCATGAAAGGTTTCACATGGTTGTGAAATACTTTAATAAATTAAAGTATTTGCTGATACTTTAATTTATTTATCCTTAGTAATTTATCCAGAGTCTCAAATTAATGTCTTCTTACCTTTCCCCACAATTCAACAAAAGCAAAACAACTTTCTCTGAAATAATGTGAAACTGGCTAAAATTTGATAGGTGCCCGATTAACAAAAGCAAGAATTTGTATTTGATTATAGGTTAACTTTGGTGCTTAGTTAACTTTTTCAAATATTTAAACAGGTAGTAAAATATAGCATCTTTATTATTTTGTGGCAGCATCTTTTGCTGCAGTCACTGTCGTAAGTGTTCTCTGTACTTCACAACGTAAGATTTGATTTGACTTGCCAAAGAGCTGCAGTTTTTATTGGAGCTCCAGTCATTTTAGTTTAAAGGATATATATACCCCAGGAACTTTGGGTCTTCTCAACATGCATAATAGCAAATGGCATAAAGATGTCTTTGTTGGATGTTCTTGTATGTGGTAAAGCTTTTGTAGATCTTCTTCATTGCTACTCATTATGGATCAGAACGCATGAGATGATTTGACATAGCTTGACTTTGCAGTTTAGCTTGGCTCTTTCCTACCATTTCGACTATCGACTCAAGATTACATTTAGTCTTGCTTTTAGTAACAGGATCATGTTTTATGCGATAGCTGTTGAAGATCTTTTTGTAGCCCTTAATAGATCTTCTGAGCTCCCTCTGGTTCATGTCCAGGATAGTGCAAACAACACAAAATATCCAGCAGCACATTTGTTTCTTTTAAAATGATTATATAGCTAATAAAATGCTTGATAGCAAACGTGATAGTACTCAAGGTTAAATACTTAGTTTAAAACCTGACTGTAATACAATTATTCATTGTTTCTTTTGGGGAGCTGATGCATCTCTAGCCAGAAACTATTGCCAACTGAGACTGATGGTTCCTAACTTTTTTGGCGGCTTTCTTTAGAAGCGCACTATGAGAAGTAAAAAAAAAACAAAAGAAAACTAAATAAGGACTATATTTCTCTTTTTATACAAACTGATCTTAAATTTTATTGCACTGGGAAACGCAAGAAGAGGAAACATTGATAAAAATTTCCATATGTTGGATTTTATTTTGTTTTTTTAATATATGAAAAAAAAAAATTCAGTCATAAACTGCATTGGTATAATAATGCATTTCTGACTTATCAGCATCACTTTTGACATGTGTTAAACATAAACAACTGCAGTTTGACTTACAAACAAAATGGCTAGGCTACGCTAGTTGCCAAAGGTATATATAATGACCTCAGGCACAGGTAGGCAAGGCTAGCCAAGTTAATCTAATTACTTTAGTACATTTTTAGGCAATGAAAACATGCTTTCACGTGCACAAACGACCATATTTTTTATACCATAAAAACATACTGTATTCATCCTCTTTATTAAAAAAATTTCTCCATACAGCTTAATCACCTTTCAAGCGTACTTGAAATGTAAATTTTTTTACCATTTTTAAATATCTATATGCCGATTTTTCTCTCTAAGCATTATTTGAAATATTTGACTTCAATACAAAAGCCCACAGTAAAATTGCTAAGCTTAAGATAAACAAAAAGCTGCATGGATGGCAATGACAGTTTCAATAAACTCTAATGATACCAACAAGTGTGTCCATATTTATATATATAGTAAAGCTGTGGACTGGTCCTTGAAAAAGAAAATATGAGGATGAACTCATTCCCTGTCATTGTTGGAGAGCGCACGTACACCCTTGACATATCTTCAGTAATAGGATGAATGTAAAAATATTAAAAGAAAGTGTCACTGACTTTGCCACTGCAAGAAATCTAGATAACTTTGGCTCATTACATGGCATCTCCTGTGGCAGAGAATCTTTCTAAGAAAGTGATTCAGCTTCTTCCAAACTCTGTGCCCTTTCAGAAGTATTACTTATAGGGCAACAAAAAATAAGCCCTGTTTCTGCAGACTACGAAGTCTCTCGAGCATCCAATAACAGCCTTTATGATTGGTAATACACTATCCTTTCAACACGACTGAATGCAAAATCTGGCTGATTAAAATTCCTTAATTCAGCCGAACATAATGCAGCTGGATATATTCTTTTTGCAATGAATGAATGTAAGAAGCTCAGTTGCCGAAATGCCTTCATTATTAGGAATTTTCACGGTGCATAATCAGTTCACAGATATGCTTCTGGCAAGCTTTAATAACATTGTTGTTTGAATCTATTGTTATAAACCATTTTCTGATGTTCAAATTATTATTTGTAGGAGAATCTTGCAAATTACAACCCCACCCGCCCAAACAAAGGGTGTTTGGTAAGCAGGGATGTAAGAAGTTACGGATCCTGAGTGCTGGAAGAGAGAGGGTATCATCAGGTACGTTATATACACATATCGACCTATTGTATTGTGTTTTTATTTGGTTAAGAATTAACTTTTCTTAACCAAAATAACTTTGGTTATTTTTACTTTGGTTATAATTCAGATGCTGAATTTGGTGGTAAAAGTAGGGATAATAGCCCTTTTCCATCTAGTGAGACAGAGAACAGCCAGCAGCTTCAAACTCAAGAACAAAAATCACCTGACGTAGTTATGGGTAAGGTAAAATAAGAATGATGTGAATTTTAAGACAAAGCAAAAGTCACAGTATCATAATACAAACAGTGAGGGATGAGAACATAGAACAAAAAAATATTGATATGCAGATGGGTGGTTTTGCATGTTCTGATTTTCCTAGACAGCTACTTTATACTTGAGAAAAATAGTCAGTCCCACTCTTTAGATAATTCATAAATTAGATCACTTCAAAATATTGCATAAATTTGAATGCTTCTGTGCTGCATATATGCTTTTGTTCCCCCCTTTTAAATTTTACATAACCCACATCAGGGCCACTTGCATGACCCTCCTCTCTCCAACCTGTGCTCTCTTCCCCACCGCCATCCCCCCACGTAACCCTCATGCGCACACACCCACACTCCCATTGTCCTTGCAAAACGAGTGCATGTGTTCTGAGAGCTCATTTATGGAGGCTTCTCCACAAGCAGTAAGCTCCTTTGGTGCAGCCCTGCCCACAGATGGAAAGTAGTTAGTTCATTAATGGTAATGTGGCACATTAAATAAAAGTCAGAGGGACATCTCCTGGGCCCAGGGTTTGCCACACAGTGGGCAATTAGAGGAAGTGATTATACTGTCGAGAGGTTCAAATGTGCTCACTCATTCAGATTTAGGTGCCTCTGTCTTTTAACTGAGGTTTATCTTGGAGAATAAAGATTCACTGTGTCTTATTTGCACTTACACATTGAAGAAACTTTCATTTAAGCTTGTATAAGCTTTTTTCACCTTGATTGTGCATATAGTGGCTTGCAAAGGTATTCATATACCTTAATCTTGTTGACACTACACCCACAAGCTTTTGGGTAATTTTTAATGATTTTATGTGATAGGCAAATGCAGAGTAGGTCTTTTTTATAAATCCCAATTAAATACTTCTATTTACAGAGGGCCTTTGGCCCTCTGTACTTTGATACCCATAAGTCAAACTCAAGACAACCAACTGTGAAGAGCCACAGCTCAGGTGGAAGACTCTATCAACAGGACAATAATTATTTCACACAATTTTAAAACTGCGCATTACCTTGAACACACATTGTACATCATTACATAAAGTGGTGGCAGCATCATGCTGTGAGGGGACTTTTTTCAGCAGGGACATAACACTCCCTGCTGAAAAGGGACTGATCAGATGAGATGTGAAAATTGGGGGAGATACTAATGGAAGAAAGCCTATTGAAAGCTGCAAAGGACTTGAGACTGGGGTGGAGGGTCATGAGTCAGCAGTAAGAACCTAAACATAGAGCCAGAGCAAGAATGGAATGGTTTAGATTGCATATTCATGTGTTAAAATGGCACAGTCAAAGTCCATATTTAAATACAATTGAGAATTTGTGTCAAGAGTTGAAAATTGATGTTCACATATGTTCCACATTCAATCTGATTGAGCGGGAGCTTTTTTGGAAGCACAGCCAAAAACTTGCAAAGCTGTTGCTGAAATGAAAAAATGTTTCTGCAATGCATTGAATTAGTCAGGCCTAATATATACTCAGCACACACCCTAGCTGTAGTTTTATTTATATTTACATGGTTACCTCATTCAGAGATTTCTATAACAAATACATGAAAGGAATTTAACATATCGTGGCCACAAATGTCAGGAATGAAGGTAGACTAATTTCTCTTCCAGGCAGAGAAATTAATTACAACTATGAATACTAGTATCAAAGATTGCTAAGTGACTATTATCAATAAGAATAGCATCACACCATTTTGAAGGGGATGTTCTGTTCATAGAGAAATTACTCATCAAAAACAGCTAAGGAGTAAATTTACTTGAACGCAGGATAAATGTGTGTATTTATAATTCTAGATGAGCAGAGCTGCAGCCCTGCCAATGCAAGTATGGAAGCCGCCCCCACACCAGCGGAGTTTCAACTTCGATCAGGTTTGTCTTTTGACCCGGAGGTCTGGAACAGCCGGGAGAGTAATGAGGGGTCCGAGCCCCAGCTCACTTTGCAGAAGGAGGTGTTCACTTTCTCATCCCAGCCCCACTCACCCAAGCGAGGGCAAAGCCAGGGTGACCAGGAGAAGATGGATCTGGGAGACGGTCAGGTCCAGAGCACTGGTGGGGGGCGGCGGCAAGCGCAGCCTGAAGATGACTTTATCGGCAGTGACGGTGATGAGGTACGTCCATTTCTTGTGAGCCACAGAATCACAAAGGTGTAATGTGCTTTCTATAATACCAGATAACTAATTACAAGCAGAACATCTGCTTTATGTCACAGAGAATACTATTTTTAACAGTGTTGCAGTAGATTTTAAAATCTGCCCTTGCCATTTTTTGCCATGCAACACAGTTGAATTTTTTCTTGCACAAGTGACCCACGTTAAGTCCTATAATATGTTTAAAGTTAAATTAAGTTTACTTTGTTTAAATTTAAGACATTGACATCATCAATTGTAAGAATCAGAGTTAATTATGTGTTTATCATTTGAGGTGAAGAGTTTACTGTTGCACATTTCAGTTCAAAAGTCAAAGTTGTTCGTCATCACATCATATATTAATCACTCTGCTATTTGTATTGAAGAGCAGGATTTTTTATGCTAAGCAGGAAAATTAAAACTGTAGAAATAAAATTATGAAGATCTATCTTCAAAGAAATGATAATTGCTTTTACTTATTTAAAACTTGGTAATAAGTCTGATAATTCACAGTTAAGAACCTTTATGTTGTGCAGCTGGTCTTTGTCATTACAATACAGGAGCCGGTTTAACCATACAGTAAGACTCTAGAGCACATGAGTCTTACTGCACATGAGCCTGATTTCTGTGAGTGCCAGAAATCAGGCACTCACAGTCTTTGCTAAACCTTTAGTAGGACATTTTAATACTTCAAAATAACTGAATCTTTTATACTGACCTTTGTGAACTGCAGGTATAACATTTTTTTCCATAAAATGTTTTATTGAACTGACATTTA
Source organism: Poeciliopsis paucimaculata (assembly GCA_903067055.1). Lineage (NCBI taxonomy): Eukaryota > Metazoa > Chordata > Actinopteri > Cyprinodontiformes > Poeciliidae > Poeciliopsis > Poeciliopsis paucimaculata. The sequence continues at coordinate 14,462 of CAEGAD010011086.1, forward strand.
CTTTTAGAATTCCCTTTCTAGTCAGATTTGAGGTTTTTACACTGCCTTGCAAAAGTATTTATTCCCTTTTATTTTTTTTTCCAGTTTGTCACATTACAACCATAAGTTTAAGCATCTTGTAAGGGGATTTTATATAATAGTTCAATACAAATTAGTGTATAATTTTGAGACGAGAAGAAAACTATACATGTTCTCAAAATGTACAAATAAACATTTGAAATGTTTATATTAAGCTCCCCTGAGTAAATCATTTATGGATTGATCTTTTCCTGTAATTGCAGCTGCAAGCCTTTTGAGATATTTCTTTTCCAAACTTGCTTATTTTTTTCCTATTTCTCTTTGCAAAATAGCTCAAGTTGAGTCAGAATAAATAGAATAGCCTATACAGTTGCAAGTCTTGCCACAGACTCTAAATTTGATTTAGGACTGGAAGTTTCTGGGTTCATTCTAACACGTGCATATGATTTGACCTAAGATGGTGGTTTTGTGAGCTGGTGTTACGAAGATTAAAATATGCACCGGTGAACTCTGCTAACTAATTAGTTGATTTCAGAAGGCAATTACCACAGTTGGATTGGATTTCATTTAGGGGTATTTGAGTTAAGAGAAGCACTACTTTCTGGTGATTTATTACAAATAATCTAATATTGTGCCTTAGCTTACCTTTAATTAGTCCGAAAAAGATTAATGGGAAATTAATGCTTTGGTAAGGCACTGTATAGCTAATACCCCTGCATCTAGATGGAAGTGGCCAGTTCTCTTCAAAGTTATGTATATATATATATATATATATATACATATATATATATATATATAAAAAATAAAAAAATTCCCTTCTCACCCACCGCGGGTGGTTCTTATCCTCTGAGCTCGGGTCCTCTACCAGAGGCCTGGGAGCTTGAGGGTTCT
>CAEGAD010011088.1:0-28094 GCA_903067055.1 Poeciliopsis paucimaculata
TAGACATCAGAGAGGACTATCACTTTTAAAACAAGAGTGAGGAAGTTTGATATGAATCAAAATATCCTAATCAAGTTTTTAAGCTACTCTGGAGTACCCTGAGCACTTAAATCACTCTGTAGTATTCATGCAGTACCACAAAAACTGCAAGTACCTGTAGAGTGAACAGAAACTGAGAAAGAATTATCTGAGTAATACTGTGTTTACACAATCACAGAAAGCAGAGAGCTTTGAGTGGACATTATCTTCTTCAGAAGTTTAACTGAAGATAGGTGCTATTGGGCTGTCTGGAGGTGAAGTCAAGTATTGCAGGTTGATTTGAATACAGAGATTTAATTAATAGATTGTTAGATTTGTTACACAACAAACAATCAAATCAACATTACTGTTTCACTTTAGCAGAAGTAGAATTACCTGAGATTGTCGGCTGAGTCACTTGTGCTGTGGTTTCATTGGTTGTTGACTGTGTTCCATTGGCTGTTAATTTTAATACAGAGAATTAACTAAAAGTCTGATAGATCTGTTGCACAGCAAACAGATTATCATTATCATTTTACTGGTAATGATACCAGGTAATATTAGTAGAAGTAGAATTACCTGAGATTGTTGGCTGGGTCACTTGTGTTGTGATTTCATTGGTTGTTGACTGTGTTCCATTGGCTGTTAATTTGAATACAGAGAATTAACTAAAAGCTTGATAGATCTGTTGCACAGCAAACAGATTATCATTATCATTTTACTGGTAATGATACCAGGTAATATTAGTAGAAGTAGAATTACCTGAGATTGTTGGCTGGGTCACTTGTGTTGTGGTTTCAATGGTTGTTGACTCTGTTCCATTGGCTGTTAATTTTAATACAGAGAATTAACTAAAAGTCTGATAGATCTGTTGCACTGCAAACAGATTATCATTATCATTTTACTGGTAATGATGCCAGGTAATGTTAGTATAAATAATATTACCTGAGATTGTTGGCTGAGTCACTTGTGTTGTGGTTTCAATGGTTGTTGACTCTGTTCCATTGGCTGTTAATTTTAATACAGAGAATTAACTAAAAGTCTGATAGATCTGTTGCACTGCAAACAGATTATCATTATCATTTTACTGGTAATGATGCCAGGTAATGTTAGTATAAATAATATTACCTGAGATTGTTGGCTGAGTCACTTGTGTTGTGGTTTCAATGGTTGTTGACTCTGTTCCATTGGCTGTTAATTTTAATACAGAGAATTAACTAAAAGTCTGATAGATCTGTTGCACTGCAAACAGAATATCATTATCATTTTACTGGTAATGATGCCAGGTAATATTAATAGAAATAATATTACTTGAGATTGTTGGCTGAGTCACTTGTGTTGTGGTTTCATTGGTTGTTGATTCTGTTCCATTAGCTGTTAATTTGAATACAGAGAGATTCAATTGTGCAGTGTAATATTTTTTTACTGGTATTTACTACAGCATTGGCCTCTAAATCTGTAATGGTATGGTCGCGATGTGATTGCCCTCAAAAGTCTTCCTGTAGCCGAAGAAGAAAAAGTGTGAAGTCATTCTCTCTTGTTTTACGAATAGTTGAAAGGACTTGGATAAATCTTATTATAGTTAGCAGCAGTTATTAGTTATATTTTGTCATGTTTTATCTATGATGCTTTTCCTGATGTTTCATTTATTGTGACTGGCCTCTAGTGGCAAATGTTATGTACTGCCATTTTACTCACTGACTGAAGTGATATACAAATGGGCTTGTTTTGGATGACTTTGAAACTTTAGGTATTATTGAAATAATATTCAGTAATTATTCTTCTAAATACATCCCAGTGTAGAGGAAGACCTACTAACTGTTAAAAAATCTTCACCCTCTTTTATTTGTAACGATAGAAATTATTTGCTTTTGCCTAGTTACTGGTTGTAACTTTCTTTGTTAATTTTTGATTTAAAAAAATTAAAACTATCTGGTTATTTTCATTATATTTTCCTGGGATTGTTAGAAATTGTTGTTATTCTGATAGGATACGCTGTGAAAACACAACAATAAGCTTCAAAATTTAAGTAATGCAGTGAATTTGAATGTGTTACCTGTGGTACTTTGTGCTGTTGCTGCGCCTATTAGACCTGTAGAAAAACTGGGATTAATGGGTAGCTCATCCACATTTGCATATTTAAATATAAACTTTAAAATTTTCATTACCTGCTAACAGGAGAAGGAACATGTGAGGAGGTGCCATCCTCTAGGTCTCAGCTTTCTGTGAAATACATATTCAAAATAAAACCATTTTAATATTTTGTTTTGCATCACATTGTAAATCGACTGTTAACACAGATCTGGTTTCTGCTTCTCTCCTAAGAAAAAACATGATATTGCCACTTACAAATCTTCACTGTTGCCTAAGTATCATGTCTTAAAGTCACATTTAACAAATTAAAGCAGCTCAGGAATTAATTTACTCTAAGTACTCAGGACTTGAAAAGGGCCCAGGAAAGAGGTTGAGATGTTCACCAGAACAAAAGTTTCTTTTATTCAGTAAATCTGGTTGCACCAGTTTTGTATCCTCATTCTCACCCTGAAACAGATTAATTAACTCACAGCAGAGTCTTAAGAGATTTACTACACTCTTTGCCAGTGCAGGGTGGTCAAACCAGGTTCACCAACATTCCAGAGGAAAGTTTCTGAAACTTCTTGCCCACATGACAAAGCGGTCTCCTATCTGCAGCTGCAGTTCAAGATTCCATTAACAGGTGTATCCACTTTCCACAGGACAAACAGTATAAACAAATTCCATAACCATCTTAAAATCATCATGACGAACTGTAATTAGACGGTGTTCTTTAAGTATTTCTATATATCTGCAGAAGCTACAGCATCCTTTTTGTCAACATAAAGTATGTTTATATAAATATTTTATGAATAACTGATGAATAGCAACCATTTCCAAAAAAAACTGAAATGTCAGATTCATGCAGTGATAAGGTGAATCGCCAGTTTTTCATCTGGACTTTTGTGTAGACTGTAACAATATATGACAAGTGATAAAAAGATAAGATTCTTAAAGTTCCAGGACCCTTCAAAAGAAAAATAGAATGAATATAAAATGAACATTTAAATTTCTGTAGATAAAACATTTAGCTATAATTTCTCCTTTAAGTTCTTGGTTTTTGAGTCAGTGACAGAGTACCTGCAGATAAAGCAAACTAATAATAATAATGACAAAACAATTGTATATTTCACTGCTTTCTGGCCCCTGCACTTTGACGTTAATCAGGACCCCAAAAAGCCCTTTAATGTACGGTACTCAGAAACAACAATAATCTTTTTTTAGTTTTCAGCATATTCATAATTGCGCGTTTCTAAATATTTGTAGGATAAGATAAGGTGTTTGATAATGACCTTCTTCTAATCCATAAATTACCTCTTATTGTAAGACATATAATGGTTAAATTACCATACATTTGCCAAAATACAACAATGAAGTAAAAATCCTAAATGAAATGAAATTCTCCAAAACTAGACCACAGCTGCTTTTAATTCCTACAAAAAAATTATATAGCGAGTATCCACACACTGCAAAACCAATAAATTAAATATGTACATATTAATAATATGTTGTTTGCTGTACCTATAACAGATTATAATGTTTCTTCATATGCATGATTTGCCTCTTCTGTCGTTCTTTTTTGGTCATCATTTACTGAATTCTCATTTAAAGTACCAGGAAACAATGCAAAGAAAATGTGCATTTAGCAAAATACGTAAAAGTTGAAAACATACATCAGAATACTTACAATTCGAAATTTAAATTCATTTCAACATAGTTGCAAAGAAACCCAATAAGTCTAAGCTTCATTCAGAAAATTTTATATTTGAAAAAATATTTTGAAAAATATGGAAAGCGCTCTTTTTCTTCCCACAAATTATTGACTTCTCATCTTTGAAAGTTTACATGTTAGGTCTGAAACAAGAAATATAAATAAGATAAATAAGTAATATTTTTTCCCTACCTCAGTATAGTCCAACTACCCCACAAGTTTCTTACAGTCACCACAGTTTGGAAAAAGAAGGTGACAAACACCTTTCTGCCTCAAGCCAGAAGACGGAAATGAAGAGTTATCAGTGGCAGAGGCTTTTTAAACAACAAATTCTTTCTTTTTCCAACCTAACTGGCTGAACTTGTTTCATCTCTTCATGTAAGATTCCAGAAACAATCCAGACGGAATGAGGAAGGATGAGTAGGAATCTAACTTTGACCAATAAAGAATTTATATCAACACAGTTTAAAATCTATTATTAATTCTTGAGTTTAGTTTGCAGCTATGAAATTTTTAAGACTATATTTTATAAAATATATAATATTGACAAACCTGGAGAGCCACAACCTAATCATATCTTTATTTCTTCTACTTAAATACAAACATGATACTGCCCTTTGTTCACCAGTTTGTTGTTTGCAACCAGCAATTACTGAGTCAATACAGCCAAATACAGGAAAACCATTTCCTTAAGGAATGATCCCACTGATAACATACTGCCAATCTTCATCTGCTGTCAAAAATGTACTTTTGATATCAGGTTTTATACATAGTGATATATTTCATATTCAATTTAGGACTATAATGTCTTGACAGATCTCTTATTTTCTGACACTTTTTTTGTGTGCGAAAATGTGCTCAGAAAGAAATGAAAGCTATGCAAACAAATCTAATTTTAGGTGAAGTACCTGAATCAGGAAAAGCATGGCAGTTACTTTTTTAGACACCTCCATTCCTGCCATGACGTAAAAGATGGCAATCATAGACCACAAAGTCATATTTTTGGAAGTAATCTACTACGTACTGAGCAACAACAAGTAAAAGAGGCAGAGATAAGAATTTATCTTAACAATACAGACTACAGGGGCCGGCATGGTTGGACCAAAGTCTAACTGATGATGCGAAGTTGTACATTTTTGCGCAGATCTTTCACAATCCACACAATGCACAAGCCAAGCTACTCCTCCGACTGCAGTGTACGTTATGATGTTTTGTTGTTTGATGTACAACAGCAAAGTAAACACAGTGATCACGACTACTACAAGTTTGGAAGAGGAGGCTGGAAAATCTCATTATTTTTCATGTCAAGAAAAAAAAAAGAAGAAAGAAAAGGAATAGAAGGCATCTGTGACACGTTCTCCTGCTGCATCAGACGACAACTGAGCAGGGGGAGTCTAATATTTCAGTACGTACTTCCTCACACTATCGAACAATTGCTCCTCAAAATCCACTCTCTTAATGAAAAAACAGTGTTTTGACTATGTATGATACCGAACTTCTTCATAAAAGTTGAGAATTGTTTTCAGCATAAATAAACACATCCATGAAATTCAGACCAATCACACAACAGGAGTGCATGGAGAGGGGAATGAAAAGTTCATCAGGGAGTTGTGACAACAAGGGGCAGATGATATGAACACAATGTGATTTTTGTCACGTATACTGTGACAATGGGAACTGATTTCGGCAGTTCACCTCGGCCACTTTTTGTAATGTTTGATAAGGTTAGGATGTTTACATTTGCATTTAAAATCTCAATGTCTAATATTAAAACTAAATGTCATTTATTTGAGTTAATGCTGTACAAAACCATACATGCAAATTTAAGTAGGTATTCCATGCAAATATAATGAAGAAAAGAGCACATTTGTGATACCATTTATGTTAATAGCAGTGCCGGACTTACATATGAGGTAAAAGTTTACACCCTCAGGAAGCCCAGGCCATTTATTCCTTTCCACCTTAGTATGCCTTCTTAGTACTATTATCTGCAAAATGCCAAAGGTGGTCTCCTGGATTGAGCTAGGGTAAAGGGCTTGACACACAGGGAATGACAAACTACATCAAAAAGCAACAGTTTTTCACCAGTCAGGCTGATCTGAATACATAAAATGCGCTAGCGACAGCAGCAACAAAAGTTGAACATTTTTCAATTTTCTTGTGTAATGTTCCTGACCTTTAAGTGCACATATGTGTACGAGCTCAACATTTCACATTCAACAATTTTGCTGACCAGTACCCTGGAGTATGGAGAGAGATAGTCAACTCATCGCTCAAGTTCCATAGTAAATGAATGGAGGGGGATTGATGACGCTCCCTGTGTGTTGAGCCCTTAACTGTGGAGGCCATTGGAGCACAGATAGCTCATTATTTTTTTTCAAGAAAACAGTTTGAGATTATGAGTTTTGTGACATCACAGCACTAGAGGCTCTCATCAGAAGATGGATCTATCACAGCATTATAGAGAAACTTTGAACCACTCTTCCTTGCAGAAATTCAGGCTAAATGAGACTCAGGGAGAGATAATTACAACTGAGGTGGAGTGAATCATGAACAAATTCAAACTAATGCATTCTTCATTGCCACTGATATTTACATACATTTAAATTTAACATGGCAAAGTAACATTGACTAAAACATTACAGGATGCTCTACTTTGGAGTGAGCAGTTGGTGTAATCATGTGGGAAACATCTGAAGTCCAGAAGCAGGAACTGAGCCAGTATTACTGACTTCATGGTTTTAAAACTGAAGAAAACGGAAAGCAGAAGTCTATAAAAAAAATTTCAAGGACAATAATCACAAACAGTAAAGAGAATGACAAGCAGTGTCCAGTACAGACATTCAGACAGTACAATCAAATTAAGTAAAGGAACATCTCAGGTACCTTCTTGGATTTAGACTGCATCCCAAGTATCCTCACTCTTTTTCTCCATTTCTTTCTTTAGAAACTCTAGCCACTTGTGGGGAAAAAGTAAATTTGAGATATCCGATCTTTATGTTTCCTTGTTATGACTGCTGCTGAATCTTTAAATTGTGAAAACACTTCATATTTGTTGAGCAACATATAGTTTTAGTCATGTTTTGTAACACAGTTACACTCAATTGTTTGAATGAGGATGTTAGTCAGTGTTCATATTGCCATCTTTCATAAGAAAGGGGGACTTCCAGCCTGTTGGGTGTGGTGCTCCTCTTTTCACAAGGAGCAAGCTTGACAACATTACACTGAACCACCTGACAGTAATGGGTTAATTGATCTGTTTCTGTTTTTTTCTTTAGTTCCTGGAGTGAATTGTTGTACAGACTCAAGTGACTGAATAAGATGCACTGATCATATTATCACATGGTAACTACCCAAACAATATTATAAATGCTTTTCTGAATTTGCATTTGATTATTGGTAGTAAAAGGATTCTTTTTTTCCAGTCGTCAGCTAGCATTCTTGTTCTGTCGCTTGAAAATAATTTGTCACCATGACTTACAAACTCAAGTTAAATCCTCTCAAGTTAAATCCTCTCAACAACTCACAAGTTACGAAAGGACCGACTGATTTTTTTTCTACTATAATAATACCTTTTTTGTAAAAGAAGCACAATTTTGTGCCGAGCCGCTAAAACACTACTAAAGGATTTTTTCCCATTGTTATGGATGCTGTATTGCTAACATGATTTCTGTTTCCATTTTCTTGCACTGTGATGCCTATTGCGATGAAGAACCGTTGCAAAGAGTTGCAAATAATGATGATCCTAATCATTATCTACATGATTAGGAGCAAACTGAATTCTATAAAATTAAAATAAGTCCAAATATCCAAATTTCCAAAAGATAAAGGGAAGACATCATAGATGTAGCATAGTATCAAAGCTGTAAACAGTAAGAGGGAAATACAGCAATCCCTATTTTCCCTTGATTATAAATAAAACAGCAACTCTGACAAGTTGCTGTTGTGACAGATGAATACATTTTAAAGGGTATTTTTGTTTTATTTGAATAAATTATTCAAACAAAACCTTTTCTTGCTGCATTATTTTGAATGTGAAGAACTGTGAATGATGGCAAAGTACTAAAAAGCACAAAGATCTAGAAACAAGATGAAGTACAAATTTAACAAAGTGCAGAACTGACAAATACCATTCACAGAGATTAAAAGAGACAAGACAGAGACAGAGACAAAGAGAGAGATTTGTAACTGAGAATTTTTTTTTGAAAAGCTCACCTGCTGAAAGCATCGACTAGGTATGTATGAACAGATCTGGTGTGATAAGAGAAAACCAATTCACCTCATTGTGAAATAATGATTGTCTACTACAGCTTGTACCTTGAAAAGAAAGGAATTTTCGCAGCTTTCAGCAGGGTGACCAAAGTGCGCCGGGATTGACTGATTCTGTGTGGCCTGCCACAATAGGTGGAAACTTTTTTTCTTTAATTAGTGCAAAATTATTACTGACAAAATGATGTACAACGGAAAATATTAAACACAAAGTATTTGTCTTTTAATAAACCATACTGTTTGCTTCCTTTTTAATTTCATAGTAAAGAGGAGCATCTACTGACTTCTAGATAAATAAGCCAAATGTGCTTTTATTATTATCAAGTTTATCAGATAGACTTGATCCTTTTTTAAAGAGAGAGTGATCCAAATCCTGTCCTTATTGCTGAGCGTAGGCAAATGTTTTTTTTATTTCTTTATTTGAGATGTCTTTCTTTTATTAACATGAATAACTTTCAATTTTGTGTCTACAATGATTAGAATTGTTTTTTACTGCAAAACAAAAATGACTTTGCTTTATTAGAATTATTTCATCCTTTATTTTTGAGCAGTGGAAAAAAATACTGTAATTTTTTTGTAGTTTCAGAAATTTTTTGGGTGAGTTCTGAGTACCAACAATCATATGTTTAATATTGGATTTTTATAACCAGGTTTTGGCAACTTTTGTGGTTTTAGTGCACAAGAGAAAGATGAAAATAGCAATCAATGACATTTTCTGCTAGCAGGGGTCATATTAACTGAAGATCTTCTGTTTTTGACCGTTTTTTAAAATAGTTACAGAAAAGTCTAAAAGCCATTTGTCATTTTGACAGATTACATTTCCCACAGATATTTCAGGTTTTTGCAGAGAGTACATCAAGGAAGTAGCTAAATCAATCAACCAACAGCAAAAAAAAAAAAATCCATTTCAGTATCATCTCTGATAAAGATAAGAGTATAATCTTATCTTTATATGTACTTATCGGGCCCACAGTCAGTGGTTTTGACCACTGTGGATAAAAAGATACATACATTTATCTGCTTGATGTGTAATGGCACAATAAGGTCCTCTGTTCAGCTTGTTGAATGTTAAAAAAAAAAGAAAATGAAATGCAATTGCATATGCCAATATCAAAATTTTAAAGAAGATGAGTAAAAATAAATTGGGATGGAATTTTTTGGAATGCTTCTGCTAAAATGATGGACAACAACAATGTCCAGCAAGCCTTTTGCCTGGTAGACTACTGTAATTCTTTTTCTTTTTTTAAGCAGCCATTTTACAGTTACTGTTTGTGAAAATCATTTACAGTCTATATTTGTGTATGTTGTTGTGTGAAAAAAGTGAAAACATATATATACTTCCTTCTGTGCAAGTATCTCATATTACAAAGTGGACTCCTGCAACTTATCCATCCATCCATCCATCCATCCATCCATACATACATACATACATACATACATAAATAAATAAAAAGCAATCACAAATTACAATATTTTCTTTTTACTTTGGAGGTGATCTGCCTGTGGTATTGCTGAGGTGTAATGAAGGTAGATGTGGCTTTAATAGCATATTTACTATAGTTTTTTTTTTTTTCCTATATCATATTAATGCCAGGCGAGTTTGCTGGTTAATCAAGCACAGGTTAGTTAGGGGAGAAACAAAGAGCATTTTGTTTGTGCTGCAAAAAGACTGACAGAAAGAGATTGAAACAGATTAAAACCTTTGATGGTTTCCAACAAAGCAGCTAAAAGACAAAGTTTTTGGTCCTATCATTGATTAATGCAAGTGTGTAAAATCTAAGAATTATAGAAGCTGCCATACCAGTCCATTCTGAACACAACCTTAACACCAATAAAGTAATTTAGCTGTTATAAAACCCCCAATGTCTTCAACGCCTGCCTTTGTTCTGATGTTTATAACTTTAAACTTATTAATTATCCTCATCAGCTTTGTTTGTTGCAATTTGTTTCTTCTGTAATTAAAGTGTGAAATGTATTTTAGACTATAATGGCAAGATGACGATAAACATCTCAAGCATACCAAACACTGAGGTTTGTTTTCACTTCTGCCCTCGTCGTCTGGAAACATTTAACGCTTAAGTGACATGTGGCCTTTATCCAACTTGTGCGTCAGTCATGGTTACTCCCACGTTCTTAAATGAATTCCTGCAAGGAAGTTGTCTTACGAAACACTCCACAGTTGTTTCTGTTTATTTTTCTATATCGATGTTTTGACAGTATCTTCATTGTTAATGTTGGGTTTATTTACACTAAGCGTACAAACACATTGAATATTTACCTTAAGGCTGTGTTCTGTATTTTACTGATAAAATATATGATTCATTTAATGCAGTTATTAGGTATAATAACTGCCTGGAAAAAATGAAGAGACCATTTAAAATTGTCTGCAGGCACACCGATTCCAATAGTCCTCAAAGGTGATTGGTTATGATGACTTTAAAAGTAAAATGAGTTTCCCTGATTTTACTTTTAATAGATATATGTTTGAGTAAAATAAACATTGTCATTTTATTCTATGAACTACCAACAACATGTCTCTGAAATTCTAAGCAAACATTTAGAATTTATTTGCAGAAAATGAGAAATGGTCAAAATAGCAAAAATGATTTGGTGCTTTCAAACCTCAAATAAGGCAAATAAAACAAGTTCATATTCATTTAGAAACAATACTAATGTTTTAACTCAGGAAGAGTTCAGAAATATGTAATAACCAGGATGTTTTCAATGGGGTAAGTCCAGTGGTTTGAACCCCAGAGCTGTATATATTTTCTTTTGATAGTCAGTCATGGGGTGTGTAATTATTTAGTGTATAATTAGCTGTTTTGATTAGCCAACTTTCACAGTGGTGCCCTGTATCCAATTAGTGTGTAGTTGGGGAAAAAAGGACTGAGAATGTCAGGGTTTTTTCAGGTTATTGATATGAAAATTGGGGCAAAATATCAGTAACAAGTGATAAACACATCCAAAAATTTAAAAGAAAAATAAAGCCATAAAGTGAGCGATGTATAATAAAGTGGGATGAAGTTGGGAACAATGTTTGAGCATATAAAGAAAAGGAGGTTCAAAACCTTTTAGAAAGGTAAATAAACAGAAAGCAATTCTGCTTCCCATTATTCCTAGGCTAACATCTAATTACCTCATTAATGAGCTGTAAAAAGGTTTTTATTTTACAGTCCCATGAACAGTCCCATGATTTCTAAATGCAATTTCTAATCTCAGAATATTTCAATGACAACCATTTGGGCAATAACATGGAAGTGGAAAGCATATAATTTTACCATCGAGCAGCCTGACTATGAGCTCCTTGCAAAAAGTGGGACAGACGAGACAGACTTCAGAAAGATTTAGAACGAGAATGTAATTTTTTAAAATGAAAGCAATAAGTAATCCAGTTGTCTAAAGCCTGTGAAATATCCATTCTTTCATTCATGGATTACACATTATTCCACAAATGGACTATTCATGGATGATCCAGTTCAGTCTGTCACAAATTTTGCAAGAACAACATAGGCTGCTGCAGAACGGTAAAGTTATATTTGTTCCAAGTGAACATTGAGCCAATATTACTACCAGTTCAGAGCTTCTCTGCTTACCTGTGACCTTTTCCTAGAGGTCTGGAAGCACTACTGCTGCCATTAACACTTTACTTTTTATTTAATATAGAAATAACTCTTTGACGTGTGATGTTTTCATGTTTGCTCTGTCTTTTAGAAACTTCAGTTGGTTGTGGCAGATGGCTCATGTGAGCTGGTTCTGTTAGAGGTTTCCTTCTGTTTTTTTGTAACCGACTATAAAGATATAGTGTGAAACGCACAGGAAATTGGACATATCACATATAACAATAATATCTACGGGTGAACATTTGTTTGACAGTCATGTGGGACTGGGGAAAAAGATCTAGTAACGATGATTCACTGAGTGTTTTTCGTTTTACACTTCAAGAATCATCTTGCTGGGGACAAAATACTATTTTTATGTCTGTCAGTCTGCTTTATTATAAAATTATCTTTCCCAAATTGTCTCCAATATGTTACATGGAGACAAAAGACACAATCCTGTTTTTACAGTTTAGGAGGCTTTTATACGAGTTAAATTTTTAGAAACAAAGAAGGCATCAGGAACTTGCCAAACAGTGGACTGAATTTCTACTGAAAAAGCACCAAACTTTTAAGAACACCTTTACTACAACTAATCAAAACAACTTTGGATACTGAAAAGAAGATCCTATTCCTTTTAACTAAAGTTTAAATCAGGTTTGGCTCAGAGCTTTTGCATATTACTTTATGAAACACAATTTAAATAAAGCATTGAAACTATGTGTGAAAAGAACATTCTAGAAAACTAATTAAGTAAGTGATCCGGTAAGTTTCCCTTGACGTCATGTTGCGGTTAATGTACCGCAAACATCACAAAAGGACCTCCCTGCAGTGGAATGCAGATTTTCTGAATGCATTTGTGATTTCTTCACTGCCTTGCCATGTATTAAGTGCTCATTGGTGCTTCAAGAGCAGTCTCAGAACAAGCTGAGATTTGGTTCATTGCACTAAACGACCCATTAAACACCTGTGCAGGCAAACTTGAGGTGACTTGTTTTGCATGTCTGTGAGACTTGGTTTAGGCCTATTCTGAGGTGGAGGAGAAAGCTGAGGGTTTTTTTTTTTTTTGTTCTGGATACCTGTCAAGTTTTCTATTTTTTTCTGCTTTGCCAGTGACATCAGGAAGTGGTGTACATGCTGGTAACTAAGGTGTCCGGGTACAAAAATTAAGAGGACATTTCCAGATTAACAACTGGTTGAGTTTATGTATTCCATGTGAGCTTTTCTCTGTTCTGAACCACAGCAGTTTTTAGTCAAATGTGAATCAGTTTTATAGCAGTGTTTCAGCACAGACTTATGTTCTATAGATAAACATCAAGCAAACACTTGCTAAGTTTTTGAGTTTTCAGTCAGTACAGTAGGACTCTGAAAGCACAGTGGTTGACCAATAACACAGTTTATCAAAGTGTCACATAAGCCATGACAGTAGGGTTAAGCCATTAACCCTACTGTTAAAATGTCAAGATAACAATGCATAATTAAGTTAACAACTGGTAGTCTTGAAAGAAAGGGGTGGGGTTTCCTGAACACGCTCCCTCAGTCTGGCATTACTGGAAATTTGCACAACAGCATGCAGGCCGTGCATGAACAAGTCAATAATCAATCCCCTTTGAGAACTATTGGGAGTCGGTGTGCATGCAGAGCACCATGTCAAACATGTTGGCAGTAAAAGCTGCAATGTGAAAAAATACTATGTGTCAAGCCAAAGTGACAACGCACAGGGAATGTTGTAGAGCAAGCATGGTTTCGCCCATGGTTTAAAAAAAGTCTGCATCAGATTTGATGCTTGTGACTAGATTGGAAAGATATTCTTTTGAATTTTGCAATTCAAAATATTATGGGACCTAATCCCACCAGGCACTATTCTAGGTACATCTCACAAGAATTGAATCCCTTTTATCTTCAGAGTTGTCTTAATCACATAGATTCAACAAGGCATCTGAAACATTTAGATTTTAGTTCGTATCACGTAACCCCAGAAGTTTGGCTGTATGCAAAAACTCCTAGAGATTAGTAGTTCATAATCAGACCAGTTCATCTGATTATGAACTAAAGATCATGCCACATTCAGTCACTTAAATTCCATTTCTTCTCTATTTTGATTCTTGCTTTCAACTTCAGCAAATCGTCACACCATCTGAATATGCAAAAATGCATAGAGTTACTGCCATTTGATTGGGTGAGTTATTATTGGAGTTTACAAGTGTATAAATACATACCTCACAAAGAAAGAATCTAGAAAAATATACAGAATCTTGTGAAAAAAATTTATTTTTGGAAACATTATTTAATCTAATCTACAGAAGTCCGATGCAAAAATATTCAAACTGAACAGGCTCAAAAAGATCCACACCAGTAAAACTTTGGTGGATTCTTATTGACCACAACAATTGTGTAAAAGAAAAACAATCACTCATCATTCTAGCGAGGTGGAAACCCCCGATGTAGCCCTCCCCTTCCCCTGAACCCCCCTCTGTCTCCACGGAAATTGGGCCTATTCCTTTCTCTCCCTCTGTCTCCGCCTCTCCCAGCATTTGGCCCCCCACGGCCCCCTCTTGGTGCTCCACCTCCACGGTCTGACTTGAGTTTCACAGGTGATTTGGGCCGCAGCCTCTCTATTTCTTCTGTGCAGCCAGATAAATGGGAGTCGGGCATAGGGAAGTGTGAGGCATAGGTCTCAGGGTTAAAGTTGGTGTTTGTTAATGTGGGACCAACTGTCACCCAGCCTGGAAGCAGAAAGAAAAACAGTAGTTACAAAATCAATATCAACTATAAATCAAAAAGAGCAAAAAGAATTTCATCATAAATCCAAATATTTTTTACATTTTTTTACAATAAATGTCTAACTATCCCACCTGGTCTGATGGTTGAGTCTCTTCCAAACAGGTGCAGCCTCCTGCGACCCAAACAGAAATGCTCAATGATGTGGAAGATCTCCACTGGTTTCTCCACATTTCCCATCTCAGGCTCCTCAGTAATAATCAAGTCAATGTCCACATTGGCATGGATGAAGTCGCCATCAGTACTCCTTCGCACAGTTCCCTTGATTCCCATCAAGCAGTGCTCCTGGAATAAGCACATCTTATTCATTATTGCATTTTATACCACAATAACTCATAATATAAAAACCTATATTATGTCCCAATGTGGAACATTTTCAGACACAAAGATGACAGGCAAATTTATTTGATCACAATTTATTTTTTGAATGAAACCACACAATGAGACGGTAGCAATTGAAAATGTTGCTGTTACTTGGGCAACAGAAAACTACAAACAAATGCATTTGTGACGTATTCAGTGGAAATTGGTCCCTCTAATAGCACCGATGGCTTCCAAACTTGTTCTGTGTCGCATGGCCTGTCTAATCTGCAGTCATCATTTGGTACATTCTAGTCCCTTCATTTAGTTTCCCTAAAAAATAGATAAAGTGCAGATAGCTCTGACCCAACAAGAAAGTGATAGCAAACTAGTCTGCTTTCCTTCCTGTTCTGTGTAAAAGTTACATCATCAGGAAAAAATATAGCATGATGCCAACTGAAATAAGAATATTGAAATAAAGGCCTAAACCCTTGATCTGCTCTGTAAGCAGTACAAAAAGCATAAAGAAGAAGGGCTACACTTGATGAAAAGGTCACTGCAAAGCAACACTAAGCTGTTGAGCCTGATCCCCTTCATTCTAACATGATAAGTTCCTGTTCTGGAGGGAACAAGTTTTTCCAGAATGGCACTGCCTGAATTCTTTAGACAGTTTCATTTCAAAACTCAGAACTTTTCCAGATTAAAGTTTTTACATTTGTCCAAAAAAATAAAAATAAATAAATATGTGGGCCATTTCCAACATCTCAGTGCAAACATTTATGATATTTATGAATGTTGAGTTCAGACTAAAAATAGGAACTAGAGGTGGAGAAGAAAAAGACTTATGAAGAGAATAACTGATCATTGTCTTTACAAAGACCAGGCTCTTAAATTGTTAGAAATCAATCTGCCACATTAATCTTGTGTTTGACCATTGACCTGGAAGTCAAGAACTGAAATATTTGATTTCTGTTTTTTAGCCTTTTCATTAAATGCAACACAATTAAGAACTGCCACAATTACACAAGCTATAGTTTTTTGACAGTGTGACAATTAGGGATTTGAGGAAAAATAATTTTTTTCCTCATGATAAAAATCTGCAATTTTATATAATATGATTACATGAACATATAATATGCAGCATATTAGTTTATTTGATTATTATGTGTATGTGTTTGTACCTTAGTCCTCTGAAAAACTGCTTTTGGGTCCAGGGCCTTGGTTTTTCCTGGGTTATTCTTGTTGGTTTTGATCCAGCATATGTCCTCACACCTCCTGAAACCCCACTTTCTCAGGCACTGAAATCAGGTTAAGGAGTTTGTAACAAGAGCATTTGGTAGCTCATGTCAACATCTAACTTCTTTATTAAAAGGTTTGATAGTAAGGTTTCGTTGGTTGGATGTATATCAGTTATGCTTCCAACAATACTTAAGTTAAAAACCAGAGAGTTGCTTTAATGCCAGCGTTTCCAGTTATTGGGTCATCAACACAGCTTGGAAGCTATAAAAAATAATAAAACCTTTATATAAACTTTGAACTTTTCTTTTATTCATTCTTGTTACTTGCTCAAAATTCAAATAATCTAATTTCTAATTTGTCTTTGAAAAACATGCTCAGAAGTTAACCATCAACTCTAAATTTCTCTACTTAAAAAAAACTTTCAGAACATTTCAACAGATTTAAACACACTTAAAAACAGATTTAAACACACTTAAAAACAGATTTAAACACACTTAAACTTAAATTCAAAGCCCTTTGGATTTAAAATGAGGAAATTACTAGTAAAATACTGACTGCCTGCAGCGTCAGTACTGAAGGAAACAAAACAAAAACTTTGCATAAACACACCAGGTCAGGTAAGAACCACAATAAAAGACATTTTCATCCCATAGGGTGAGGCTGTGACTCATTGTTACTGATTATCTGAATGGATTAATGTCACAACAGTAGACAACTGTCATCAGGAAAAATAAACATCTTTGTGAGTTGTTTTGCCACGCATGAAAAAAGATGCCTGTGGTGGGGAACAAATACCAAGCATAGTGCAGGTATGAAGGACAACACACGAAAGGTGGCAAAAACCCAACATTTGTCATGTTAACAAGATAATGGGACTGGTCTCAGTCATAAGAAATGAAGAAAACAAATTAAAATAATATTTATTTATGCAAACCAGTAAAAGGGAAGAAGTATGTTTTAAAGTATGATGAATTAGCCTGTTACCAACACCAACTGGTGTCTGAATTAATCACATAAGGCTGTTACCATTCTGCCCAAGTCCAGACCTTCTCCAGAGCCACACCAGAGAAAAACGAAGGAGCGTAAAGCTGATATCTCCTCAATCTCCAATCTCATGATCTGCAACAACCACAATTGGAAAATAATGAAAAGAATAAAAATCCCCCATAGTAAATATATCACAGAAAAGAGCAAACATTTACTTTCATATAATGCTAAGTCTTGTTTTATAAGCTCTAAAGAGCATTACACTAATAATCAAATGGATCATTGCACAGTTGTTCTCTGTTGCTTAGAGACTTTTATCAACACAAACCAACCAGTTTCTTTTGCTGTTTTGTTTTACACAGAACAGCCGGCTCATAGCAGTCACATTTTCACATATGATTTTATTACAACCTTTTTTTAATGGTGTTATTTGTGTTTAGAAGTCAGATTTTTAAAACTTCCTTTCAAAAGCTCAAGAACACCCCTTGATGTCTAAATATCCCCATATGTGTTACTGAAGCCACTCAAATAAAGTATCCTATATAGCTAGCATCCAATTAAGTGTCTTTTAAAAGAGATGGAAGACTGTATCATTTTTAAACCAGTGAGACACAAACAGCCTCCACTTGCCAAACTCAAACAAGTTAAAATTTACCTGCCATTCAGAAAACCTACAAAAAAAGGAACAGCAAAGATTATTTTGTCTAAGGAGACTCGCAGTTTCAAGTGGACAAGTCAATGATGGTCTTATTCTATAGATCATATATTAAGTCGACTGTTGACTTTTTCTCTTCTATGTTGGTTTGGAAATCTTGGTAGGTCAAAAAACACCCTCAGCAGATTGATTAATATTAGCAATAAGATGTTAGGGGTTGAACAATGCTCACTCACAGAACTGTGTAAAAAACAAATCATTAGAAAAACTAAAGCCAATATTGCTGATCTTTCTCATCCTCTACCTGCTGAGTTCCAGTTACTGACTTCTGGCATCAGGCTCAGACTTCCTAGCATAAAAAGTAACAGGTACAAATATTCTTTTGTTCCTACAGCAATATCTCTTTTTAACGCAGGTCAAAGTAGAAGGACTTGTACTTGATTTGGTGTTTGGGGCAACTGTCAGTCAATAATAAAATACATTGTTGGGCTTTTTCCATTATGTATTGATTGGTATTCCTTGTCTTTTTGATATGTCTTGTTTTTATTTTTTTATTTATTTTATCTTCGATACTTTGTGTTTTAGTTTTTGTACTTGCTGGAACATCAATTGCCCATCTGGGACACAAATAAGTAAATCTGAATCTGAATCAGCAGAAAATGGAGGTTGTCAGTGTTGTCTATCATTGTTACATCTTTTAATTATATGTTCTCTCTCTCTCCCTTTACATAAACTACATCTGGTCTAGCATTTAGCTTTGACACTTTTCTGTATGTAGGCACTGGCTGAAATACTTGATACCAACAAACTTAACATTCTCATTTGCTCTATAGATTTTGGATCACTGCTTCTGTTTTTATTTGTTTGCCTTGTCTTTTCAAATTGTGGGAAGTTTGTTCCCGTTAAAGGGGAGTTTTTCTGTCCACTGTTTTGCTACATGCATGGTCAGTAAAGGGACTGCTGTAAAGTCTACAACACAATGCAAGAGACCGTCCACTGTCACAAGTCGACAATTCAAAGCAATCTGCTGGGTTTCCTTACATATAAAACTTAACTGCATTGTTTGATAAATAGGATCCATTAGGATGTACTGTATGGATGACTGGATTTACATTTTTGGTTTGTTTTTGTAAACCATTTAGGGACATGTTGTAAATTGAGGCTATATAAATTAACTGCACTGAAATGAAAACTTAATAGATCCAAGTTGTTTTTTACAATAGAAATATATTGCAACATTGTTGGACTGTTGTAAACCAATATTTTAGTAATCGAGTAATCTATCGATTATTCTTACGATTAATCAAGTAATTGGATAAAAAAAAAGATAAAGTAAAACATTGGTAAATCTAACATAATGGCAGTATAACCATAAGTCCAATTTTTCACAGTTGAGCATCCATATCAATAACTCCAGTGAACCAGCACAAGTAATAACCCGGCCGGAACACGGTGCGCTAAATAATAAAATGTAATTTAACGAAGCTTCGACGCAGATAAATTTTCCCCGAGGAATTTTAATAATCGAGGTACTCAAATCACTCGAGTAATCGTTCAGCTCTAATTAGAACCAACAATAAAATAAATTGTGTACTGACATCATCCCAGGTCCAAAAGCGTTCTGTGTGACTGATGCCTGACTCCCTGTAATATTCCTCTAAAGGAGGCTCAATCAGGATCACATCAAACTCGCTTTTTAATTCCCGCAGGTCGAAGTGCTCAGGATCCGCCTGGAGATACCTTTAACACAAATTTATATATTTAATATATATTTGAAACCAGGTTAAGTATCACGACTTATGTAGTTATTTAACTTACATAGGAGGAATGTTGGTGCTGGAGATGTGTTCATCTTTGAGTCTAATCAACTCTCGCAGTTTGGGATACTCTTCAAATCGGTCAGCCAAGCCTTTAACACAGAAGACAGTTCACACTAGAACACAAGCAAAATAAATAAATAAATAATAAACAATAAATAGTATACTCACCAACATCTCTGATGAAGTTTTGTGGTCTGTGTCCAGTGTCTACAAAGTGCTGACAATAGTCATTGTGGGGGTTCAAACTTTGGGTACCCTGAGAATTTTAATATGGGAGAAAGTCAGTGAGAAGAGAAGAAAATACATTTGCAAAATAGGGCAAGAACAAAAAACATATTATGCGTTTTTAACTTCAATGCACATAGAAATACTTAATTGTGCCACAAGGGATAAAAATGTAATAGATTTCACATGAACAAAGGTAAGTTGTCTATCATTGCTAAAGTTTGCCAGTACTGATTTTCTGAGTCATGTACATTGAAATAAGTGCATACTGGACTTTGACAATGAAATACCTCAAATTCTGAACTTTGACACTTTCCATTGACACTAAGTTAACATGCCCACAAAAACTTGTTCTTCGAGCTGCAAAGTCACAGCTAAAATAAGACTTGTTTATCTCAAGAGTTTCACCGTCTGAAAGACATGAATGATGACCAGTCAAGCACAAGATGCCTGATAGTGACAAAACATAGCTTTTATTTTGGATTTATTTTCTTTAGCTTTTCATATCAGTCAAATACAAAGTAGTTCAGACAGATTTGTGAATGTTTTAGTTAAATTCAAAATCCAGACAGGATGCAACGCAAAGGTAAATGCCATGAGTGTTTTCCATAAATCAAAACTGAATACCAAGATTTATGGATTTTCTTTTACTTTTTGTATGTGAATAAAGAAACTAAATGCAATGATTACTACAGATGATAAAAAAAACTTTAATTAAACACGCGAGTGGCAGTAGTTAAAGAATATAAACTCTGTAAAAGTGGATTTTAAAATGGTAAAAAAAAAATTCTGTTTTTTCCAAGGACCTTAAATGCCTTGGCAACTACACTTTCTGTTACTAGAAACAGAGTCACAATGGCCAGACATTTCAGTAAGTCGGAACTTAAAACCACAACTTTCCAAAGGACGAACCTTGATGTAGGACATACCAGTACCATTGACGTCTTAACTAGGAAGTACTGAGGAATTCTGGAGAGATTCCAACATCATGTGGTTCTGAGTATTTACCAAAATCTTCTTCCTGACACTGTCCTGTAAGGAAGGGTTATGTTGACTTACCCAAAACTTACCACTTAAAAGTTTCATCTGTAATTATTGTAAATGTATTATGATGTAGTTAATGCAGGGCACATGTTCTACTGTCTCAATACAGTAAACACATTTTCTAAACTAATCCTCTGATGACATTTTGAAAAAGTGTAAAAAAAATATGTTCCAACCTTGAGGAAAGTACTGGAGTCCTTGTATACTTCCTCATACGGGTTGCTCTCTTCTTCTTGCTGCACTTCTACTTCATCCTAGAACACACAAACACAGCATGTACAAATATACAATTTAGAATAAAAACATGTGCATTTTGTGTAATACGAGCAACACAATATTGATATATGTATACAAATGAAAATTATTTGTTTAAAAGCAAATGGAAAAAAAGGAGAAAAATTACAGTCATTGTGAATTGACGTTTTTGGAGCGACAATTATTAACAGTTGGATTAAGAGAACTGACCTTGAACCCAAAACAAAACAAAAAAATATAAGGATTTCGAGGAAGAAGCAAAAAGGGGAAAAACCCAATTTGTTTTCTTTTTGTGTTTTAGTGGACAGCACAAAGAGTGACGCAACACTGAGGTCACTAAAAGAGTACAAGTAGGCTGAGCCGATACCAGACTGTGACATAAAAAAAATTATGAGTTGTTGGCTGAATCACATCACAGCCCATAAAACATTTCCTTGTACTCCAAGAAAAAATAAAAAAAACACACAGATCAGAGATAGAATATGCAAAGGGCATCCTAATATTAAACAATATCCTCTAACTTCACAATCCCATGGAACCATAACTGAATAAGTAAGGAAACAATTTAAAGTGAATTGTTAAATAGAATCAAATTGAGTGTTAGACAATCAGTGCCTAACATGTAATTTAATCTTCAGCAGAATTCAGGAGATTGTGTTGCAGGTTTATTTTTTGAAAAAATAAATGCGTTCCTGAAAACTGTTTAAATTTTTTTTTTACCTCCCTGTGGCTGGTTGGTAAAAAAAAAACAAAAAAAAAACACCTACCAGGTTATAGTTAATGATAGTTAATCCCTATTTACTGAAGTTGTGGAGCCACTTTACAAGAAACATGATTCAGAGTGGTGTTTACCGTTTAATTAACTTGTACAAAATGCTTTATACATCCATCCTTACATCCATTATCTGTTCACCCTTATCCTAAGTGGGGTCGGGAGGTGCTGGTGCCTATCTCCAGCTGCGTTCCGGGCGAGAGGCAGGGTACACCCTGGACAGGTCGCCAGTCTGCCGCAGATGATTTATACATTTTTTGTAAATTTTGTTTCTGTTTAATGTCTTCATTATACCAGTTTTTAAAGATTAGAGGGTATGTCTTCAAGTGGCATATATGTATGACAAACATCAAGTAAACACACTCACTTTTTGCTCTTCCACATCTTCCTCTGTGTCCTCTCCGTCTGTCTGCGGCTTTTTTTTAGAAGGAGGGGCTGAACTATCATATGACGCTCTGTAAAACAAAACAGAGCGTCATACGAAAAAAAACAAAAAAAACAGTTATAATGTTCTCAATGCCTTCACATTCCAAATAAGATGAAACCTTTGACAGCGATCATATTTTCGCTTTGACAGACTGCATATAATTTTTATTCTTAATCACACCTGCTACAAATTAAACCATTCCACATTTCAACTGCGTTATGAAAAGATGTAACTGTAAGCAAAAATCCAACAGTACACATGAAAGTAGTATTAAATGCAAGAGCATGTTTTACATCTATGGAAAAAAAACAATCCATTGCTGCTTAACAAAAAAAGTGCCTTTCGGACAGGTGATGAAAAGAAACAGCACTAACCACATTGTGTTTATACCAGCTTTGCACATACAGAGAGATTTTTTTTTTCCAGTTCTTTTCTTTTTTTTTTTTCTTCAAGGATAAAACTTTATTTAGTTGTTTACATATTCCCATCTTTTGTGATCAGAAAAACCTTCCTACAGTACAAGGTCATCTTTCACTGTAAAAAGGAAGTGTTAAAGCTAATGACCAGTAACTGTTTTCCTCCACACTTTGCGGTTTGCATGTCGGCCAAAAAATGATTAATTATATTCTCATCTGACCAGAGTGCCTTACATAGTTTTAGACAAATTTCAAAACAGATATATTGTGGTTTTCTTTGAACAGCTGATTTTAGTACTCAATCAAAAATTGTCCTTTTGACAAATTCTCCCCAGGTCCCATAGACGTTATCACAGGTCTGTTGACTGTGATAACTTAGGTGGACACCTATGCCTTGACAGATTTACAGATGTGTCTCCACTGCTTAATTTTCAGGTGATGTTCGAGGATTATGACATGTCATAGAAATAGGATATAATTTTATATCCCAACTATGCTTTAAACTCAGCAGCTGGGGTTATGAAAATATGTGAAAATAATATTTAATACTTATGCACAATTCTTGGTTCAGATCTTGTCCATTTTAAATTTAACGTCTACACTAAATTTTAAAATCCTACACTGAAAGAAAATATAGATTTGGAAAACTATACTTTTGAAATTAATCTTCTTAATCTCATTTTCACTTGAAAATGAGATATTGTCTGTGTCAAAGTACTTTATCTTACCTGCATATTTCTCTCGTCTCTTCTATCTCTTTGAGCTCATCTTTACTGTGCAGAACAACTCCAATGCGGTCTGCGCTCTCAGCTCCTAACTGTGGGTTGAAAAGAATAACAAACAATACAACAATACAGCATAATATTACTAACGTATCTTCAGCTATGTCTACCGTCAGTCAATGTCCTGCTTTTTCCGTTTATTTTTGCAGTGTTTTAGTTTACTGTTAACTCGATGCAATCAACCCATTGCATTAATTTGCACAGAAAGTAAAACTATTCCCCGTTTTCTCCAGACATGGAGGAGTTACATGAGCACCTGTCGATCCAATTAAGTTGGATCGACAGTGATAAGAGTTTATTCGTCCGGTATAAGCCTGTAGCTATTGCTGCTAAAGCTATCTGACTGATCGTATACTTGCCTGCTGAGCTAAGAGTTGCCTCCTTAGCTTTTGTCTCTCGCGTATCTCTTGAAGTCGGCTGTTCATTTCTTTAATAATAGCTTAATAGTTTCTTAAAATTTACATAAAGAAAACTCAGCCAAGACGCACTTAAATCTCTCCATACATCCAATAGTAGCAAGATCAAATCAAAGACCTGCTAAGGGAAGATAGCCGCTAAAATTCACAATAGGTACGCTTGTTATGCACACTGGAACACACGACTTTTTCAATGTTGAAATCTCTTCAAGCGCGGCTTTTGAAACTGGGGCTCTTGCCTTAAAGACAAGTCTAACTCTGTGTTCAAGTAAGGAATTCAAGAAAATTAAGTATTATTTGTTCGACTGTAGCGGCGAACTGAATATTAGTTTGTATCCCCGCTCACTTGGGCGAGTACCGGTGTAAGCCGACTTTGTTTGCCAGTTTGCAAATGGTCGCCCCGTGATGACGACACGTATGACGCCTTTCTTGGCGTTCACATATTTATTTTTTTTGTGTGTGTTTTCACACTTTTTTTTTCTTCTTTTTTTTTTTACTTTATTTATTCCAATAAACAACAATACAGTTGTATTGTGAACACAACACAAAAAGACAATAACAATACTAGACCAGGGGGAGGCGTTCACATATTCCCCTTCAAATAATTTTGAAACACGTCTTTTTAAAAAAAAACTTTAAGAGGTTGATTATATTTTTACGGATTGCTGTGAAATATAAATATTTCTTGAAAAATATTCGGAAGACTTTGATGCTTATAGAGCAAGTGAGGACTTCAAAATATAAAGAAAAAAGTTATGAACAAGCAGTGCACATTACCACTGTGCTCTAAGCTATCAATTGATTTAGTTTTGTCCCTCATAAAAAAGGCAAGAGATCAATTGCACTTAGGCAAATTGCACACTGACTGTAGGCTATTTATTACATTCAGTGTAATAAATACACTGACTACTCATAAATAGTTCGAGGCAGGACCTGCAAGTGCTCCTGAAGAACTGGAGCTGGTCCTGCCCCCTCTAACAGCCCCTGTACTGAAGAGATGAGATAATACTAAATCAATTTCTTATGCCACAGAAATTGTAACCTATTAAAATTTCTTACTGTTACAGTTTTACTAAAACATTGAATTAAGTTAAGCTGTTGCGCTTTTACCTTCAGTCGTACTGAGATAGTATTGAACTTTTCAACGGCTAGGTTCAGATTCTCCAACCTGCAACTTTAGGTTGCAGGTTGGATCGACAGTGATAAGAGTGAGATCTCTTTCTCACTTAATATATAAAATAATGAAATACTGCCCTTTTTATTTTTATTTATATATTTATTTTTGTTCCCAAACATTATTACATGCTACGGAACATTTAGCAATGTTCCCTAAAGTACTTTGAAAGTCCATTTAAGACAAATCTGGATAAATAAAAGAACTGAATGAACACGAATTGTCCATCCTGACACAAACTCTGAAAGAACCTTCAATGATGCTTGTCTAAATGTTCCTGGCAAACTCACTACAACTTATAACATAACTTTAAAGGGAAAGTTAAGGAACTTATGGTTCTCCAAAGGTTACATTCTAAAAGTTAATGATAATTTTTAGAGAACCTTTAAGGGGTTGCATTGTAAACATTGTAGAATTATTTTAGAACGGATAGGGAATGATTTGATTTGAAGTTTAGTAAAAGGTTACTTTGTGAAAGTTGTAATCTTTTGAGAATATTTAGGGAACATTAAACATTTCCATACATTTTCACTGTCCGATGCTGAATATAGCCGTTTAATGTTCCTTTAGAAGGAAGTTTTAATAGGCAAAACCACTTAGATATAGCAAGCAACCTCCTCTGGTCCATGAACAATAATGGCTCAGTGCTTAGACAGGGCCACATGATCAAAGCATAACAAATTCAAAACTAGGTCATATTTATGCCTAGTTACTATAAGTTATTAATAAACTTTCCCAAGGGTAGTTCATTAATATTCAAGTCCTCGTTTTATGTTTGCTATTAACGTTCAAGAGCAGCAGATTAAAACATATCTATAGAGATGTAGGCCTATCGTTATTACACCGCATTAGTAGATGCATCACAATCTATAATATGATGCAAGTGGTCTGACTGCATTAAAGTCCAGACCCAATCATCTGTCAACAGATCAGCAGGATGCACTGTGATCACATAGTCTATGGAAGAGCAAAGAGGAAATCCCATAACGTCAAAAAGAAAAAAAAGAAAGAAAAAAAAAAACATTTGCACGAACATCACAGTGTCCGAAAAAGAAGGAGAAGAAGAAGAAGAAAAAAATACTTATTTTAATCTTTAAATTCACCTCTAGGTGTGGTGCAGAATAAACATGAATGAACTTAACTTCGATTAATCACTGGTGTTAATCCCTTTTTTCCCCCCGGTGAGTTTCCTCCCCATCAGCCAACGCAAAAAGGATCATTCCTGGTCGTTTTCCTCTGACACTCTTCCCAGTGCAAAGCGTTGGGAAGAGAGCTGGAGCTGACTCAATGAGCGGGGACCCGTCAGCTGATGACTGAATTAGATCTCCGCCGTTATCAGCTGTTCTGCTCACAGACCGAACATGAGTGCGGCGCTTCTTGCCTCAGTGGCCGTGTTTGTGTTTGCGAGCGACTGTTATTCCAGCAGCCTCCCCTCATTCATCCTGCCGTTCACAGACTGCGCACGGAGCCGGGGAAAGGATGGTTCATACCGGGGAGCCATCGACGTGACCGAGTCCGGCAGCCGGTGCATGAACTGGACCGAGGTGGCCGGATTCAAAGAGCGCTATCCGGGCAGAGGGATAGGAGAGCACAACCACTGTCGCAACCCGGACGGTAGGATCCGTCCCTGGTGCTTTTTTAGGAACCACAAAGGCAGAGTTGACTGGGGGTACTGCGACTGTAAACAAGGTAAACATGCAGCTTATTTTTGTGAAATGTCCAGCAGACATAAACACGCATAATTCAAGTAATCAAATTAATTATTTAAAAATTGATGCACCTTTAAGAAAAAAATAATAATAATTATGTTTTGGTCATTTTGAGCTGATGGAGAGAGGAGTCTGCAGATGTTTTCCAGCGGTGTGCAGCGCAGCGCCTCGCGGGGCTTCCTTTATGACTGCACGTGTAGCCTATTTATTTGCGTAGTATCAATGATAGTTAATAAATGTATTTGTTTTGGTGGAAGAATGTGGTTTGTTACTAAAAAAAATGGCGACAGCAAACCTTGCATCTTTGAATTTTTATAGCTTAATGAATTTGAGGCGTTTTTTTGTTTTCTGTGTTACACAATGAGGGAAGCCTCTGACAGAGTTTTCTCTTTGCTTTCAGATCTGCTGAAAGCAAAAAGAAGCACATCTTTACCTCCAAAGCCCAGTTTATGGGTGTTTGTGTCAGCACAGGCGTACTCATAGACATCGCATCTTCTTAATAAAAACACGTTATTTGTTCTTATTAAAGAAAAGATCTTGAATGTACATGTCAATAAATTTGAATGTCGAAATGTTAACTTATCTCAATAATTCAGCTCAAAAGGCGAAACTCATTATAGAAATTTATTATGCAGAAAGTGGCCTGTATAGAAGTGTTTACTTTTGTTAATTTGCAACATAATGGTTTACTAATAAGACCTAAATTCAGTTCTCAAAAATAAACTATATGTGCTGTACTGTATGTTCACTCAGAACTCGTTTGTGGCTCCTTTAGATTGAATTATTGCCTCATCATCGTCTTGATAAAGTCCAGGTTCCTTTAACAGGGGCTGACTTTGGACTTGATAAAACAGTGAACCAGCAGAAGTTTATGACATAGCTCACCTAGTCGATGATATGTAAAATCAATTATTTTATATCGTTGATTTGTAATACCTCTTTTCTCCTTCAAATAAAGTGTAAAATTCATAGGCAAGATATACAAATTCCAAGCAGAAAGAGCCCAAAGAGCTTTTTGCTGCAAGGTGCCAGGTTTTTTTCTTGTCATTCATTCATCCATTGGCTATTCTAGCAAATCTACCTACTTGGCTGTCCAAGTCATCCATATTAACAGGGAGAAAGATAGAAAGACACACATTTGAAGTATAAGCATGCAAAAAATACTGGCTAAAGAAATAATATGTGCAGTATACTATACCATATCAGCTTCTACATGATCAAAAATGACAATATTAGTTTTTCTTTATATTAATATAACATTTGTACAAGATCTGCATGCATCTAAAAGTGTTAAAGGCATTTAAATTAACATGTTTCTATAGAAAGCTCATTGTTAGAGTAAATATATTTTTTTCCATTTAAGTATGCAGCACTGTGACAAACTACTACTAATAATTTACCAAAACAATATTATTTTTACTACAA